>VXBC01011831.1:1072029-1127979 GCA_013399945.1 Ploceus nigricollis
AAGAAAGAAAGAAAGAAAGAAAGAAAGAAAAAGAAAGAAAGAAAGAAAGAAAGAAAGATTTTATACTTTGATTGTACATAACTGAATTATCACCCCACATAATTTCTGTGGGTTGCAACCCCAGTGCTTGGGGATCATAATCCTTCTTGGCTAGAAAAATGGTCCTTGTTGAACTTTCAGCAACTTAGAACATGTTCCAGGTGCACAGAGCTTAGACCCTGCTTTGATCCTGCTGTAGAGACTTGTTTCTCTGCTATGTGTCCTGGCATTGGGATCATCTCAGTAAAGTCTGTTCCCAGCCCTGGGGAATGGCAGTAGGATCTGTTCTGTAGGCCAAGCTGAAGACCCTCTTTCTCCTCTCCCCTCAGCTGAGTTGAGGCCACCAACAACTTTCATGAGAGTCTGCTACAAAAATGTGCCCTAAGCCTCCTGATTGTAGGCTGATCTTTCAGTTGAGTGGGGACATTAATCCATGGAAATAGCCATGCACCTCCTAGGGAGAAGCAGATGAGGCTTTACTGATGAGCTTTATCAGTGAGGC
Organism: Ploceus nigricollis; assembly: GCA_013399945.1. NCBI lineage: Eukaryota > Metazoa > Chordata > Aves > Passeriformes > Ploceidae > Ploceus > Ploceus nigricollis. The sequence continues at coordinate 1,072,571 of VXBC01011831.1, forward strand.
TGACCTGAAAGGATTGGAAAAAGAGCTGAGTAGAAGGTCCATGAAAGCAAGTGTTGAAAAGAGATCTTTTGGAGAGAAGGTAAAGCAGAGGCAGTATAATGCCTAAAGGAAAAGGGCTGTGGCAGATGCTTCTCAGCTGGAAAGGTGGAGCGCCACAAACTCATGTTCTCCTGCTGTAAGTATGGAGAAGAAAAGCCACTGCTAGATATAGTGGCTTCAGCTCTGCTGCCATGTTCTCAGCCTCCTCACCATGGTGGGTTGTTCCTCTGTGCCAGCAGCATCACTGTCCATAGTTTGGAGCAGGGTGTGGAGTTTTGGAGTTCATGATACTGATACTCATCAGTACTGGCACAAAGGGAATTGAGTTGTGGGCAACGGAGTCATAGATTATATTCTCTACTTCTAACTCTCCCAGCTGATGGCTCACAGAGCACTGATGATCCACGAGAACTCAGAAGATGGCCTGTGAAACAGCAGAGAAAAAAAGGAATACAGCAAACCCACAGATGCCTTCTTGCACAGCCAACATCCTGTTTCTGTCCTGGGAAAAAAGCAGAAGAAACTTCAGACACACTGGAACCTGCTGAACACAAGGGCCAGCAGTGAAGGGGTCAAGGTACCCTTCTTTGTGGAGAGCATTGGCACCATCTGAGCGCAAAGGAGAAGTGAGAGGGATGTGGTGAAGTGCCTGCCAGTAACTGAGGGAGCCAGAGGGAGATTCCTGAGAAGTACAGAAAAAATTTTGAAAATGGGGACCCAACCCAGCATGGCAAATGCAGCATGACCCTTCCTAACACAGCATGGGGAAAACAAAGAGCATCCCAGCTGCTTGGATACTTGACACCATGATCACACTCAGCAGCTCTGTTCTCTGGTGCTGCTTGGAGTTGATGACTGAGGGTCATTTCCAGCATGGGATTTCATGTGTGAAGCCTATTCAGTGTACAGCAACTGCTGAGACTTTCAGAGGGCGTGACTCAAGTTAAAGGCCGGGAAATGAACACAAGAAACTGTTGCTAGAAACCAAGCTGGAGCACGTGAAGAAAATAAAATGGATGTCCAAACTGGGACCTGTTCTGGGGCTGCACAGTGCTGACAAGCTGACCTGGATGTGTCACATCTCTCAGCTTCACAGCTCCTGACACACGGCACCAGCTCTCCCATATGTCAGGAGTCACATTCCCCACTGCTGGAATGCAGCCACCTCTGGAGCAGAACCCAGCAGCTGTTTAAAGAATTGACAGAAACAAACCAGGGACAGGATGCAAAGACACAGACAAAGTGCAGAGGAAAACAAGGAGAAAAAAATGTCAACCAAGCCATAGGGTGAGTGTGATGGTCATAATCAAGTGATAAAGAGCATGGCAATTTACCAGGCATCAGCAGAGCTAAAGGAACCACCTGGGTGTTTTCTGTTGTCCCAAACCAAACACAGTAACACAGCTTATCTGGGATCCTTCTTTTACATATGGTACAATGTAAAAGAAGGGAATATGCCCTGCCATATTCCCTTGTGTTACAGCTGAGAGTGCTGATGTAGACTGATTCAGTAGCTTAGCTGATTCTTAGTAATCCATGAAGCCATGATAAACTGGAAGGAAGCATCTTCCAAAAGCATCTCTTTGTCCTTGGTGGATAAAGGACATGAGATATGTTTTTTCTCTTCAAGCAACTCTCACCATTGGTTCAAGCTGTTAACCTGTTTCTGGTTTTCCAGCCCTGCTCCTCAGACCATCTTGGACACTCAAAGAAAAATAATCTAGAAAATAATCTAGACACATTTTTTAATGCTATCAGAAAAGTCAGGAATGGTTAAAAGCATGAGCACCTCTGTGGTTCAGAGGTGTGAGATTTATCTGCTGAGACATGAACCTTGCAAGGAAGGACCACTTCATGTGAGTCCTGTCCCCAGCAAACTGGCTAGGCCTATAGGAGAAGAGAAGACATTTCACTGGACCATCAGATAATTCAATTGGAAGTGCCCTCAAGGAGTTCTGTGGATCTACTTGTTGATTCGGGGGTGTCAGTGGGGTGTTGGTTTGGCACAGCAGAGCTACTCTTACCTCCTTCTCTTCCAGCCCAGTACTGAGTATTCATCTGAGCTAGTCAAGAGTATCTGGACTGGCAATTACCTCCAGACTCCAGCTCAAAAGCAATTAATTAGAACGAACCACCAGCTGCATCCACCAAGGAGACTGCTGTGCAGAGACATCCGGGCTTTGTGTGGTGGCACCAATCTGAACAGGTTGGCCTGTGAAAGGACGTGGCACAAGGGAAGAGAAGCGGAAAGTTTTGAGGTAGATAATGGAAGAATGAAGAGACAGGAAGCCCTGAGTTCCCATACTGTCATTGCCTCTGCCATTTCTGTCCAGAGAAAGCTCTCTGCTCCCCCCACACAAGATTGCCCCTTGCCACCATTGTGTTTGGCTACTTGGAAGGCCATCTAAAAGCCTCCCTTCATTGCATTCAGTGTGCAGCCACAGGAACAGCAGCCATCTGGATTCTCTCCAGCTGTCCAGTGAGAGAAAGGGAAAATTATTTAGTAGTAGCAGAGAAGAGGGGGCAAAAAGAAAAAAAACAAAGAAAAAGAAAAAGCCAGAAATCATTTTTTGTGGCACACTATGACGCACAGATTTGGGAATGAGGGTTGTGAAAGCTTTTTGTTTAGCTTATTCTTTTCTGGCCTGACAGCTGATAAGTCCCACAGCTCAGAAACATCTGACAGGACTAGCTGAAGTAAATTCATCTTTCATCTGCCCATCATGCTCCTGAAGTGGAGAGTGACAGAATTGTTTCTCCTCTGTCTGAACGCTGCTCTCCTTCCTTTTCCCTCTTTCGTGTGCTGTTGTTTGGAGCTTGGGAAAACTGGTTTCCTTCCTGCCTGCAGCCTTCTCCCCAGGTTCAGGGCAGCATCCGTCTGCCCTTGCACCTGCTCCCTACAGCTGCAAGCTGCCTCTGCTGAAACCATTTGCACCCGACCAAGCAGCAGGCTGCTGGGGCCCCTCTGGCTTTGCCTCGGCTCCTTTCCCTGTCATATTTTCCTTGCTGCTCTTGCAATTAGCGCGCTTGTTCTCTGCTCTTCTCGCTAGCACCTTCTGCTTTCCCAGCACACTCCCCTTCTGACCCCCCTCGAGTCCTTGGGTGCTTGCTGCAGCAGAGCTTCTCAGTGGCAGCTTTCGAGACACAGCTTCTCTGCTTTACTCTGTGTCCTGTTCCCAAAACTGCTGAGTATCCACATCCTGAGGGCAGAGGTGTATTCTTTGCATCCCACTCATTTAAAATGCCTTTAGCATCTCCCGCATCTCTTTACTGGTGGTGGCCCTGCCTGACAAATGACGTAGTCACTTCTAAGTGGGGGGATAGCCCTGATGTCTACCAGCCACTGCCTCCACAGTGGCCCAGAGAAAGCAGATCCTCTTCGTACTCGCCAGTAGGTTATCACAGCTGAACTGGTGGGGAAAAATGTGTATGTTTTGCAAATTGCCACCCCAGGTTATCACTGGTAGCGGGTGGCACATAGTCTGTGGCACCTATGGGGTTTGTGTGGCACCTGTGGGGTTTGTGTGCCACACCTTTTGGGGTGCTACGTTGCCCCTTCAGGTGGGGTTACATCAAGACAAAACACTCCTGGCAGACCAGCAGTTGCCAAGGGCTGGGAAATCTGAGTGTTTTCATGGTGCATGCTGAGATGACAGCAGTGAAAGACAGCAAGGAGTAGTGTCTGAATTTGGGTGACCTGTCTATCTTTCCATGTGGAGTAATAATCCTGTGACCTCTTTTCTTTGTTAGTGCTCATCCATAGTGCATTTTTTATTGTGGCAGTAAGTAGCAGCCTCTCTGAGGCAGGAACTGTCATTTCATTTGAGGTCATGTATCATCTAGAATGAGGGGTAGGCTTTTTATAAGGCACTTACTTTCTAGCCTGTTAGTAGGTGACAGAGAAGTATTAAAGATTGCAAAAGAAGACCCCAAACTACTGAATGGAGATGTTTTATTCCAAACGTGGGGTTCTTTCCCATAGATAGATGAGAAACAAAATAACAGGAACAATTAAATAGAAAAGAGGCTATAAATTACTTGTACTACAAATGGCATTGTATTCTGACATACATTTTAACAGCAAGGAAAAATATGAATTCTAATAAAAATAAACCACCAACCCAAACAAACCACCCTCCTGACTGCCAGGAAATCTTGCTGTGCTTTCTGCAGCAGAAAATTAATGATCTAATTTCACTTGAACTTGACAGGCTGCATCTCCCAAATAGGGCACACCACTGGACACACTTGAAAATGCAAAGCTGTTTCGGCAAACTCTTTCCTTTGCATCACAAGGATGCATTTTGGTCTCCAGTGGTTTGTTTTCTCGTGCATGTGTTTTGTTGAATTAAAACAAGCACCTGTTTTGCAAAATGGGACCTCTAACATTTTATTCACTCATGTCTTGTAATAGGCTGCACATAGTCATTTTTTTCTGCCATGGGTTCTGCACTCCATTTCTCCCACAGCTCCCCAGCTCATCCCTTCCCAGATTCAAAACAATGTGTCCAAGTTACGTCTGGCCACCAGCTGGGCCCCGAAGTCTGTGCAAGAAGCTTAACTGAATCCTCCTCATATATCATGGCTGGTCTCACAATATCTGTTTATGTCCTGTAAATTAGTGCAATGTGGCCCCTAACCAGGATCCTCACAGTTTTACAAGCAGTTACACAAGTCTTGCCAGGCCAGTCAAGAACCTGGAAGGGATGATAAAAGCTCTCAGCTTAGTGTGCCTGGTGGATCTTTGCAATGCAGCTTGAACAACAGAGGAAAAGAGGGAAAAAAAAGAGGAGGAGGGGGAGAGAGAGAGAGAGTCTCAACTATTTTGTTGAGTTCCCGGATCTGGTTCAGCACCATTAAGAAAGGGGATATTGAAGAGTGCTTTTCATTCCACCATTTTGCAGTGGGTAATTGCTTTCCACACGGTGCATTGGGTTTTGATGTGAGTCCAGCTGCAGTAATGCAAGCTACGGCAAGGGCTGTTCCAGTGCAAATGTGTTATTTGAGTGTCTCTTTACTCACACTATGACTAAACAGAAGCAGCTGTGGCCAGAGGGCCATCAGGGCTTTGTATCACACAATCTGGCATTTAATGGAAAGTTTTCATGTTTTCAGTTGGAAAAAACTTTCTTCCTTCCATTGCTGGAAGTTTTGAAGAAATTAATATTTTGCGTGATGCAGAAGAGTGCCCTGAGAAACAATTGTCCTTTCCAACACAAATACAAGCCTGGCACTGTCTCTGCCTGCAGTATGACTTTCACATCCTATGAACCTCAGCATGCCCGGGAGCCACCAATGTATGTCAGCCAGGGAACCTACCTGTATATTTCTGGAGGCCATTAGTTTCAAGAAAATTATGTAAAGCAGGAGTAAGGACACTTTGGAATAACAAGACTACATTGCTTAGCCAAGGCAAGAAGATGCCATCAGTCTGTAGCCTTATAATCTACAGGGATGAAAATTCCTTATTACTCAGCTATTCAAAATTAGCCTGAAGAAAGCACTGAAGGGGAACAAGACTGCCTTAGCACGAAAATACAATAAATGTCTCTTACCCTGCTTCTTTTGGAACTTGAACAAGGTTTTAGCCATCAGCAACAACGGGAAGTTCAGGACTTTGGGTGAGCAGCCCTCACTGACTCCAGAGAGTCAGGCAAGCAGGGCAAAGGTACATGTGGTAGTTGTAAAATTTGGGGTTGGCTCACAAGAAGCAGCAGCCAAATCTTTGGGGAGAAGTTTTTTACTGGGCATCTCTTAAAACCTAAAAATTTGTTTTGAGGTTATTTTCAGGCCTTCAGGAACAAGCTCTTCTTAATGGGGCTACTTGCAGCCTGGGCCAGTTGACAAAGCAAGCAAACTAGTGAATGAATGGAAGCATAAGGACAGGCCATCTAAATAGGGCCATTTTGTATTTATTGCCCTCCTCAGAAAGAAGCAAGGAAACAAGAAAGATCTACTCAATAAAAAACATGGCTCCCCAAAGGTCTCATATTCCTTAATTGCAGCTAGAAGCAAGTGACTTTCTCAGGTTTGGTCCAATGAGCCTTTGGGAACCACTGGGGTTAAAACTCAGGATCTTGAATCCAACTTTTATTTCCCCGTTGAAATCCTAGACCACACAACTTTCTGATTATAAGTGTATGGGCACATCTATGCACATGGAGAGGAAGCTCAGCATCACATAGGTGGTCTGCTCTCTTTCTGAGGGGATACACATGGTAGCAGAGGTGAAAATCATGAGTCACTCAAGAAAAGAAGGATGCTGGTTCTGATGAGCCCATCAGCCGCCTGTAACTCTCACCATCTGAACTTTATACCTTTCATTTTCAAATTCAATCTGTTTTTTTGACTGGTCTTGATGCTTAAACCATAATTTACCAAAGACTTTCCTTGGTAATTAATTTCACACGTTCATTACAGACCATTTGGCTATAAACACATGTGGATTTCCTTTTTAACTCTTCATTTCCTAAGTTCTCAATAGAGAGGTTCCAAAGCTAAACCACAGGAATGGTCTATGTAGCTCAGGTTTATTAAATCTACCCCACCGTGTCAAGTGTCTACAGTGCATACAATAATTTGGACTCAACTACAGTTATGAGAAAATTCATTTCACCCAAGGGTAGATTAAGTCTCTAGGTGTTTTGTATCAGAATGGTGATACTCATGTTGCAAAATGAGATGGAAATGCTAAATTCCTAGACTCTACTCAGATCCCAGTACATGCTCTGGAGTTCATGACTTCCAAAGCCAGGTTCAGTCAACTACTTCCTTTCCACACATACTGCATAATCCATGTGCATGAGACAACACTAAAAAACCTGTGTAAGTGCCAAAGGTCAAGCTCCTTTGGATCCTCTGTGGGAAGTAAAGCCAAGGTACAATTAACCCTAAACAGCCAGAATGTCTACGTTTAAGAAACAACAGATGGAAATACATACAGTCAGTTTTACCAGCAACTTTCTTACACCTTCAGGTAATGATTGTTTCAGGCTACTCAGGTAAAAATAGTCAGGAAAGAGAAGGCAGGGAAAGTTGTTAGTATCTGTCTGTTCATACATGATATAAAGAATCCAGCAGGCAATTGCTATTGAAGATTAGAGAAAGTCCCAGACTCCAGAAGAAGTCCTGTGGTTTGTGCCTGAAGGTGGTGGAGCCCCGAGGAGTAAAATACTGAAAGATTTATCATGACACCTCAGTTATCAGATGTGACTATATGAAGAATTCATCATGTTTTCTGTCATTCCATTTTGGACACCTACTCTGTAAAATATAGTGATTGTAAAGCAGCTCCTTACAGTGAGTAGATTATCTATCATGAGATGAAAAACACTGTTTGTTTTCCCTCATTTATCTTAGTTTTATTTTCTAAGGAAAATGTTGCAGTTGTTCATCAGTTTTGTCCTAATTAAAGAAGTTTTCACAGGAGAGCTTCTGTGAGGAACTGCTGAAAGGAAGCCTGCTGTAGTTTGTGAGATCAGAGTGGATGGCAAGTCTAGAGAGATTGCTCCTACCTAAACAGAAGATTGAGACACAGGAGATGCAGACTCCATGAGGGTCTGCCATGGGAGACAACAAAACCAGAATCAGATCAGAAAAATCTCCTTTTGGAAGTTCTCCACTGGATCCCAACACAATCTATCCAGTGGGAACCTTGGGGTTTGGGAAGATAGCTTCCTCCTGTTAAAGGATACTCACCAGCCTGTGTCTTATGCTCTGAAGCTGATGGAGGCCTCAGGCCCAGCCTCCTGCCTCTGCCCTTCCTTGTACATTGTGCTCATGCCCTCTGGCCATCTCAAGGGCTCTCTGCTGACTCTTCACCTGCTCTAAATTTCTCTCATACTGGGGGCCCATAACTGTCAAAGTATTTCAGATGGAGGCTCTTGAATAAAGAAATTAGGGAAATTATAACTTTCTGTAATAATTTAAAAGTCCATTGCCTCACTGTCTCCTTGGCTGTTTCTCCTTTCCATAGAAAGTCACTTAGAGCTGCTAAGTGCTTGCAAATCTTTTCTTATTTGCCCGTGAACTGGACTGCCAGAGAGTGCCTGTCCATCATTGTTACAGGCTGACAACAGCACTGCAAAGACCTGAGGATTTCCCAGTGGTTTGATGGTTTTATCTGGGCTGACTTTTGCTGTTTGTATGCTGCATTATAGCTCATTAAATCAATAGCAGTGATTCACCAGGGAGGAGACATACCAGGCAATTGTCTAAAACCTAACCTGTAAATATCATGGGCTGTGTTTTGCTTTGCGTTTAGCTGACAGACGAGACAAGTAAAAGGATTTTTTTCCTCTGTGTCATTGGAAGGAGAGAGATTCGTATTGACAACTCATACTGTGTAGAAGTTAACCTTTCCCCTCAGGTTGGACAAAGTTTTGTGATAGCCTGAAATCATCTTAACAGCTCCTTCTGCCCCCAGCAGCCACAGATCCCTCCCAGCCACATCTTTGAGTCCTCTTGAGAGCCTGCCCTTCTCTCAGGAAGTGTCCCACTGCCTGACAAGCAGATATAAGACAGCATTAAAGAGACAACATGTTCTCAGATAAAATGTTCCAAATATAACAAGTCTATTTTTATTAAATTTGACCAAAGGCCTCCCTGCTTCCTAATCAGACAGCCTGATTTGCTGACTCCCCCAGACCTAGTTGCCCTGGCTCACTACAGCTGTATCGTGAGATAGAATTACATTTTCATAACGATTCAAATCTTTTCCCAGGTCCCTAAGTATTTTCACAAGAAGGATAAAAATAAGGAAAGTAGTTTAAAGAAAAAAAAAAAGAAAAAGGAAGAAAACCCCTACACATTCTCCTGTAAAATCCAGCCTCCAACCCTGAATTGTGTGTGGTCTTTTTTGTCTTTTCTTTTGGCTTCCCTTAAGACATGGCTTATTGCATTGGTCTGGATGCTGTCCTACCAGCACAGATTGCTGGCCAAGCCCAGATCCCAACAACAAAGTCACCTTGGCAGGTGCCAAAACAAACGTCAGCCTCCAGCTACCTGCACCGACTGCTGGTGCTTCCATGTGTGTTGTAGGCCATGAGGCTGAAAGGCAGCGTCTTTTCCCTCTGCTCCTCTGATCGGTATCAGCTCTCAGCCCTAGTCTTCTTGATTCAGGGGAGCCTTCAGGAGAGCTATTTTTAAATGCTCTTTATTTTGAAAAATATGAAGTTGTCTAGAGAGAACTGGCTGTGAAGTGGACAGAGGCTGAAAACTGTGTGTGTGATATGGGAGCTGCATGTACGCAGTCGTGGTTCATACCTGCAGCTTCAGCTTTTGGTGCAGCTTTAGCTCACGTGGGCGTGCATGTGAGTGTGTCCTCATGTACACAGTGTGCAGGGTGTGCACCTGTGGGTTAATTCCAATGGGACTAATTTTTGGTGTCAGGCATATTGCTCACAACTGGAGTAGCTCCTCTGGGAGCCAGTCCAAGGTTTTACGATCACACAATCACTTCCATTGGATTTATAAGGTGCAGCTAAAATTAGGAGGCATTCAAATTCATGAGTGATGTAAAAGGGGAAGTTACAGGTCATGCTTAAATTGGTCAGAAAATTACAGGAGTCAAGTAGGGAAGGGGTGCAGTCTGGCCAGTTGCAGGCACAGAAGGGGCAAGAAAGCAGGGACTGGCAGGCGCACAGGAACATTGCTTTGTTCCCCTTCTTTTTATTAGCTGCAGTGGTTGTTTTTCCACATTCCACCATATAAAACAGACTAGGTCTCAGAGACCTGCTTCAAAGTGAGTTGAAAGACTGCTAATGACTTGCTTGGGCTCCACAGCTTGCTCTGCTCAGTATGGCTTGTGCTTTTAGATTGTGTGAGTGGGCACACCTGACCTGCTCAGGAGGCTTTCCTGCCCTGGATGCATGCCACACACATCCAGCTGTATCTTTCAATGTCCACTAGAATTATTTTCTATAAAAGATGAATTAAAACGTAAAGATGAGTTAAAACAAAGAAATGCATGGGGTCTGGAGGAGCCCAGTACTTTCTTTGCCTGCAGCACAGTGGATCTATGTAAGGTTCCCAGATTTCAATCAACAAGGACAAAACTAAACTTCGGAGATGACTTCCAAAACATGTACAGATGTTAAAGTACAGAGTCTAAATAACTACAGATAAAACAGAATAAATAACTGTCCAAAAATACAAAATTCAAAAGGAGGAGGAAGAAGAAGGGAAGAAGTAGCAGTCCTTTCCCCCCAAAGACTTGTGGAACAGCTGACTGAAATGTCAAAGGATACAGGTTTTGGAAGTTGTATTTCAGCTCTGCAGACTTGTTGAACCTTTTCCTGGTTCAACATCTGTGGTCCGTATTTCATCCCCGCAGTGCTCGTTGGAAGATTTCACTTCCCAAGAGTGGGGAAGGTGACACATTGTGCTCAGGGTGCGTGGGTTCAGATGTTGATTAAGGTTCACAATTGTTTCAGATGAGCAAAAAAACCCCTCAGCTAATGCTGGGCCCAAGCATCATGCTATAAAAGGAGGCTCAGAAATGCTGGCACGAGTGGGTGCTGTTCATTATTTACACTGGGTTCATGTGTTTTACTGGTTGTTCTAAGCCTTGCTTCCTAAAGAAGCAAGTCTACCCTGACTGGCTCTTTCTGTTCATGCATGGCTGTGTGTCCTTGCCATTCCCAGGACTTTCTGAGTCCTGGTTTGCCTCCCATCTGTGAGAGAAGCACAGCTACCAGCAACGTTACATTCTTAAAAGCTCTGAGAAGCTTGGCAGCTGGACACCAGGACTCTCACTGCAGTGCAGGAGGGAGTGTGAGGATGCCTCTTCTCACACACCACAAAGACACTTTGTTTCATCCACAGGGAAAACTGCGATGGGAACTTGCACCTTAAGGCACAGAGATGAAGAGAAAAGTACACGAAATCGTCACTAGTGTCAGTTCTTGCAGGACTGCTGTGAGCAGCATGTTGCAGGAGTTACAAGAATACGAGGAAAATGGTCAAAAGGGCACTCTGGGTGCTCAGCTCAGCGGGTGGATGAGGGCTTATGTTCCCAGGCCGCCAAGATGGTTTTTGAGAGTTTTATTGCTGGCCCCTACAAGCCTAGAAGCAAAACTGACAGGATTTATTTTCTTCCTGGAGAGGTGCAAAAGAGCAAAGTCCAGAGGCAGTTAACCTGGAGACACTTAACTTAAAAAAGATAAATTTGTTGAAACTCAGTATTTCCCAAAATCAAAGGACTTGAGAGAGGGATTTTTCTTTAAANATTTTGCCATAACACTGCAACTATTTGTTTTAAAAAAAATTAAGCTCTTCTCAACCTGATTTTTACCACACATTTTTTCCCCCAGCAAAATAGAAAAAAAAGTTAGTGTTTAAATATGTGTTTTAATTTTCTAAAGTATGAAGGAAGAAATAATTCAATGTTTCATGGCAGGAAACCACAACAATTTTAGGGGCAATCAACTTTCTCCCTGAAATGAAATATTGGATAGAAACATAATAACATGATCTCCCTTTTTCACATCAGAAAGCCCTGAATTACTTCCTGATCAGAATGAACTTACAGCTTTTCTGGTGGAGAGAAATCCTACAGTAAGTTTTTGCTAAACACTGCTGGACTTCCCTCCCATCCCACCTTCAGCTCAGATGCTGCATCCTTGGTAAGGAAGTGGAGTCAGCCTGGCAGGTGGATGTGGTTAGCTGCACGTCATAAGCAACGTGGTGTGTCTCTGGGGAGCAAAAGGAAGGAGAGTTCATTTCTGAGACAAGAGGCAGCTGGCAGGCAAAATCCAGGCATAGCCACACTGTCTTCTCCAGGAGAAAGTTCAGGCTTTCTCTTTGCTTGGCTCGTTGGGTTTGTTGTTGTTATTCTTGACTGAGAGACCAGAAAAGTCCCAGAAGGACACAGAGGAGCTGTGATGAGATGCCAGAGCAAAAAAGCAATGGTATAAAGTCCTGCAGAATGGAGAGGCATTTACAGGGATGTCCAGGTTTTCAGAACTGCACACGAAAGTTCCTGTTTTGGGAGTTGGGTTTTGGGAACCCGGGCTGGCAGCTGTGCCTCCTGCGTGTGCTGGCGGTTTCATTTCTCTACCCAAACATGGGGTTGTCTGCATTTCTGTAGTGAAAGCTGATATTGCAGGAGAGGAAAAAACAAATCAAACGAGGGAAATGTGTTTCATTTGACAATGGGTCTTCAGAGCCTGCATTTTTTAGAGCTAGGCTTTTAGAGTTTAAAAAAAAACCAAAACAACCAATCCAAGTCTGAGATATGTGCAAAATATAGCTCAAATCTGAAGGCTGTAACTGTGTGAGAAAAGTCAGATGTTAAACAATCACAGTTTTATTTCTCCCAGCAAGACAGCCTGTGCACCTGTAGCCATTATTGTCTCTACTGTATAAAGTGAAAATGAATATCACATTGTATTGAAAACCCTCATGGAATACAATTACTCAACAGGAACTGTCCTAAATCTATCAGCTGTAACTCACTTGTAATTTTGTGGGACTAATGCAGAGAAATGTTTCTCCATGCATAGTTTGCCCCTAGCCTTTTCCCCCATTAATACATTTCATCCACTTTTGCTTACGATGGCTAAATTGCTTGTAAAAGATTAATTACCTATGGGAAGTGTCTGTCTTGGTCTGTAGGAATGACATTATGCTGAGCATTAAATGCTGACACTATTAAACTCTGCCGGACATGTTTTGATATAATAACTCGGCAGACCACAAGTGAAATGAGGCCCTCATCAATTCACTACCTCATTGTTTTTCTGTCATCAGCAAACTTTGGGATATAGTCTGAGATGACAAAACTCAGAGTTTCATTCATGTAAGCGGAGTAGCTTATTAGAGCTTTTTATTTCCTTGGAAATTTTGTTGAGTTTCCAGATGCAGAAGGGAATATTTTTTTATCAAGAGCCTTGACCTGAGATACAGAAGCTGCCATTTTCCAGACAAATATGTGGGCTAGTTGGGATACTGAGGATCTGTCAACTGAATTCAACTTTTTAAGACCAAACATATTTTTCTTGTTGTGTTTCAAAATTATTATTTTGCCACTTTATGAAGTAGAAAGTGGTTTTGCTTGATGAGTAGAAAGGACAAATGAATTTCTGTGTCCTTTTCCCACTGGAAAGAAAAGCAGAAGAGATTTGAAGAAAACTGAGATACAGCAGTGGTAGAGGGACCTCCTAAGAGTGAGAATAATATTTTTAAAAGCTTAGGCTATTTTGAAATCTGATTTCTTTCTCCAATCATCCAGGCTTTACTTACCTATTGTTTTACCTTTCACTTAGAGGAGTTGTTTCAACCTCCTGTTGATTGGCTGACCTCTCAGCAGTTTCTGTGAAGGCTTGAGCCCTGCAGACCAGCTTTAGCCCACTAGATTTTGACTTGTCTCTCTTGCTGCTGATGGTAACATGCCCATGTGGATCACAGGTTGCCTGACTTACACCTGGGAGCACAGGCTCCACTCCTACACCTGGTCACATGGCTCTGCCTCCAACAGCAGATGGAGGAAAAGATCATCCAGATAGCCCTGTCTCTGTTAGCAGTGTCACATATGGAATTTAGCTTTGTCTCTGGGGAGTCTCTCCATGATGAACCAGAAAACAGCATAGTTGCAGCTGAATAACTAAACAACAGATTTCTTGAAGCAAAGAGGATCTGTGTAGCCTCCTTTGAAATACTGAATGACCACTGTATGAGTCAGGAAAACCTGCTTTCAAAATCCAGTTAGTTTCTCCCCCTACAGCTGCGTTTCTCATTACCGCTGCCTATTTCCCACTTGTCACCAAGGCACTGGTGACTGCTCTTGTTCCTCCCCTGCTTGCATAATTCCATGCCCCCAAAATTCCCATCTGCAGCTTGTGTGCAGCATTCACTGCTGACCCCATCCTGGCCCCCTCCTGTGCTATACTGTCCAGCTTTAACCCTTGGACCTGGTTGGAACTCTGGTCCCCAGCGGGAGCAGGTGTGTGTGGGTGTCTCACCACACCAGGGTGGTAGACACTGTCATGTACTGTTGGGCCCTCTATCACCGTCTGCTGACCTATCCTCAGTGTGTGTGAGGGTTTGCAGGCTCTATGGTACTTAAATCCAATCCCTCTGACCCTCCCCCTGAGGAGATTATGCTTGGATCTCTTGGTTGCAGATGTACTTGTGTAGAGCAAGGAGTCGAGGAGCGGAGAACATGCTGCATCTTTCAAGGATCAGCATTTTCAACTGTAAAACCTTTTGTTCTGTAATCTGGGATATTTCCTAGCAGTCCACATGGAGAAGAAAAGGGACATTGTCTGGTGAGTGGCTTCATTACTAATCTCTCCTGGATGCATTTTAATTCATTTTAAAGACTCTGCCTCCTGTCAGACCTTGCGTTTGTTAAAGGGGTTTGTTAAAGAGATTAACTGCAAGGGGAATATGAACCTCAAAACACTATGTCCCTTCCCCCAACCCCTCCTCCCTTCCCCCCAAGATTAATATTACACTAAAAGGAAGAGAAAAGGTACTTTCTGTGAAACACATTACAAGACTTTTAGAAAGAGAGGGAAGGAGGAGGAGCAATGGAGCGTGGTGGACTCTTTAACCCATGGAGGAGCTGGAAGGTGGCAGTACTGATAGGACATTTTTCCAGCTATATTGTTCCCCATCCATGTATCTGTGGAAGCTTTGTGCAAACACAGCTGTTTGTTAGGAATGCCAGCTTAGGGAAACAAACCATCTGCCTCACTTTGCTTTTATTCCTGTCTTCTACTCATGTGGGAGCTTGGAATAACTTGCCCCACCCCTTAAAAACATATGTACCATAAAAACCTTTAAACTGAAGTCCAGGCCTTCAGCCAGCTGAAGGAATGAGAACTTATTGGTTTCCCACATCGACTTCCTACCCAGGGATCTCAAAGCCCTTTGCACAGCGTGGGAAGTGGCAAAGTCAACAGAATCCCTATGTGGAACTGGGAGTTTAATTTCAAAATTCAAGGTCTCAGTAGATGTCCTTTGAGATGCACATTTCATGAGTTTACTAGAGAGATTCCCTCAAATAACTCAAGGAACTATTTCAGTCCCTCTTGTCATCTATAAGATCTGAAAGTAATTTATTTATGTCCCTATGAACTCTTAATCTCCCTATGGTTGAATCAGGCTTCAGAAGTTCTTGAAAAGGATAACAAAATGAAATACCATGCAACAGCAGAGTGGCGTATCTTGCTCAAGAACATGGCTTTCTTACCTGCATCTCTAAGTGCTCCTCTAACATCCAGTTAGCAAATGCTGCAATATGAGTATGGAATGTAAAACTAATCTTTTACAGAGAACGCTTACAGAGCAGATGGATCACATCCTCATTACCCATTGCAGTGTAAGGACAGAGTATTCTTTCTGGTGCCTTCAGAGGGGATTGTGTAAGGACTGGTTGTAGAAGGAAAATAAGATGATTTCAAGAAAGAAACATGCAGGATGTTGCCCTTAAGCAGAATGATTGTGTGAGTTGCCAGGGGATGGAAGAGCATTGCCTAGAGCAGGTTGGATATTGGGCACAATCCAACATAATCATGGCGTTGGGAAAGAGACAAGCGCCATATTGTGATGGATAAATGGGACAACTGCCTGTAAGTATGAAGTAATTCTTCCACTCTTAGTGTGGACCCAATACTGTGTGCAGTTTTGGTTACTGCTTTTCAGGAAAGATGTAAACCAGCTGGAAAGTAACAGGAGTGATTGAAGATCAGACTTAGAAAGAAAGATTGAAAGAAGTAGGGTTGTTTAGTCTAGAGAAGAGAAAATGAAGGGATCTATGATAGATGTCTTTGTGCACACACAAAGCTGCAAAAAAAGAAAGAACAAAAGGAACAGCCTGCTTTGCCTGTCAATGCTGTCAATGCAGATGGGGTGAGAGGCATTGGGTTAAAACTGAAGCAAACAGCTTTAGCGACTTGGGACGATGTGTCCATCACATGGGCACATGTGTCCATCAGAACTTTTGGAATCATAAGCCATAAAATCTGGAATGGCACAGGTATAACCATCCTACACTGGAATGACTTTTTCCAGTGACTTTTGGAGACTTTGGCAGTCTTGTTTGCTATGATCCTTTGTATTTTCCACATAGTGAGTCCAGGATGTCTGATTTCCCCAATGCTTTTCTAGCTCTAAAGCTGAACACGTTCCTGAAAAAGCACATGAAATGATTGTGGATTGATTTGGGGTGAAATGGTAATTATTCAAGAAACAAAACCAAAACCATAAAAAGCCTGATGAATAAAAAGTAAAAAGCTTCCCATATATTACATTTTCTTGCTGGATTTTAGGTTTCAGGGACAAATCCATCCTGCCATGGTGCAAGAAAACTCCACACCCTCATAAAACCAATATAATGAGCAGAACATGGTAGCAAATCCTCCTGGTTTTGTTTTAGTTTGGAAGGCATTAAAGAAAAATGTTGTGCAGAGGGAATGGAAATGTTGCCCGGGTGCCAATTCCACAAGGGCGTGTTCTTCTAGAGCCAGGTATGTCACTCAATGAAAAGCAGTGTTCAGCTCCTGCCATGGTTTGGGGATTAGCCAAAGAGGTTAGAGAGGGTTGGATGGAAGGAGAAAGAAGCCTGGTACTTTTTGCTGCCAACTTTCTGCTTTTTGTCCAGCTTCCCCTACAGAAATGACATCTGAAATGCAAGCTGGCCTCTTTCCCTTATGGAAACCTCAAACCAAATTTAATAGTAGGGGCTTATATTCAAGTGTCCCATAAAATGTTGTAGAGAATTGTATCATTACTGGAGCATTTTGTGGTGTGGCCCAATCTTTTAACCTGAAATCTTCCCCACCCTAGAATTTTGGACTATCCAGAGTGAACACATCTATTCACTGCTATAGATATTTATTAGTTTGTTTTACTTCACTGCTTTATGTCTTACGAACAGAGCAAGAAGCCATTATTCTAGAGAGTGGCTAAGCTGTGACTACACCCCACAAGACTCTAAGCTGACATTCATAGCAATGGAAGGAGGAATGATGGTAAGACAATGGGGAACCCAGACAAAATGTGCCCACGTTACCACCTGCAAGAGAAAGATGGGCTCAGCACCTTCCTAACTTGGGCTCTGGCAAGCAGAATGTACATGGAACAGGGTGCCTGCTGCTGGACTGGGCTGTAGTTTGATGTAAGTGGCACTGATTTTAGCCTACTAGGGCAATGGATGCACCTATGTGCTGCAGACAGCTTCGCAAATCACAAGTACTGAAGCACTTTCCCTCTCTCTTGACATCCATAGGATCTGAAAGCAATTTTCTTAAACACCACTCAATCCCTATGGAATCTCACTGCTTTCACCCCTATTATGTGCCGCAAGGCTTTCCCACAAGGGTTTAATCTTTTGCTGCCTCAACTGAGAAATCTGTGGAAGCAGAAAGAACACAAGACAAAATAAAGAAGAAAGAAAACAGTCGGGAATTGTTCAGCCTTGTTCCAAGATGCCCTGTATCCCTACAGCTGAGATTCTTCTGAAATTCACTGGTACTAACTAGCATTCATCACTCCAACCCACAGCAATTTACTGGTGGCGATTTTCCGCTTCCAGCTGGTGACCTCCTGACCTCAGAGGTTAAGATAATTTTCATTCATGCTACTGAACTTGGCATCTGAATTTTAATGTCACGTTTTTTTGCCTCCCAGCCCCTTCTGTTTTCCTGGTAGAGGCTTAGAGCCTGTGCAATTATTTCAGGGGAAAGGGAGAAGTAATTAGCCACCCCCAAAGCATGTCAGCAGTACATGGCAAGAGCAGTCCTGCATGGTAGTGCAAGACTTGCATTGTCAGGTGAGTGTTGTGTTGCTGGGAGACAACACTCGTTGGCTAGGTCAGTTGTCTGACATCAGTTATGGGTCATGTAGTGTGGAAGAGAAGGGACCATATACAGACACTTAGCAGGCACTAAGAAAAAGTTACAGGAAAAGATGGAAACACCATCAAAGGGATAATCAGTGGGAAGACAGTGGGATGTATTTTGAATTAACTCTTTCGGTATGCTCATTCAATCCAGTTGTTGGGGAACAGCCAACACCAGAGGGAGTTTGGTGGTGAACATACCATCATTGGGCTCTGGGATGCAAACCCCAGGGACGTTCTGGCACTCAGTGAAGTGGAAGTTAGATGACTAAGTATCTTTGCTGACCTACAACTGGGTGTATCCACACCACATATATCCACATATCCACACCATTATATATCATGTCAATGTTGTCATAAAGTCCTTTGAAGATGCTGGGAAAAAGGAACCAAAATTTTTCCATGAACTTTCTGTCACTCATGTTCTCTTCCACCTTACCTTTATTTGCAGTCATTTTGTATAAGTTCTTAATCACAGAAGATAAAGTCAGAAAGAAACTTAGGAACTCCCATTAAGAAATATATGGCTGAATATATTTCCATTTATTTATCCAATACCTGATAATGAGGCTGGGGATGGATACTGACTGGAGTGTCACAGCATACATTGTCACCATCACACCAAGAAACTGCTCTTTTGTCACTATTGTCCTCTATTTAATACATTTGTATTTTTTATTAATTGCTGTCATACTCTTCAGAGCCCAGAGTTCCTACTTGGGAATGTCACAGTGTTTCTGGAACCCAGAGAAAAAGTGTTGACACGGGCTTTTTTTTTTGGGTATAACAAAAGATAAAGAATTTGGGATCTATAACAACGTCTTCTCTCTCCTGAGGTGTTCGGTGTCCACCACCAGTGAGATCTGTTCACTCCACTTGCCCAGCCACGAGTGACATTCAAGACCAACACTTTCTGAATTCAGCAATTATTCATGAAAACAAAAAACTGAGCAACAACAGCAACATTTACTAATTTGTTTTTCACACTAAACAGAAGTTTCCCTTTCTGCATTAAAGTGTGGAATCTCTGAAGCTGTGAATCTGAAATGAAAACCTCCATCTGTGTCTCCGTGTGTTCCCCTGGCCTCTCTACTCTGCTCCAGGGTAGCTGAATATCAGAACAGATCAACACTGGCAAGAGAAATTAGTGCCTCATTTGCCCACAGTGTTAGGATGAGGACCATCCAAATTTTGCCAACACTGATATTAAATCAAGAATAGAACAAACTAACAGGCAAACACAGGTCTCTGCTGGGAAAGCAGAGTAAACTGGCCCTGGAGACACCTTCAGAAATTTTCATACTCACTGAAAGTGCCCCTGATTTATTAATTGCCCAAAACATTTCCTTCACTATAGACATGTCTGCTGGCCAAAATTGAGAACCGGGAATGGTCAGAGCTGCCAGTGTGGCTCTTCATGTGGTGAAGGAAGAGCCAAGCTAGAACTGAGACTGCAGGGTAATCTAGTAAAAGACCCTCACAAACATTTCTGAAAGTTAACTGTGTGGTGGACCCTTCCCCATAAGTTTTTCTCTCTTGTCCTCCTTTTGTTTCCCGCAGGAATCGTCTGAATTTCCATTATTTTGAAAATTGCTAGCTTTGGACATGCTTTGTTACTGACTTCCATCTGGTGCTGTCATTTAAGCTGGAGCTAAACGGGTTGTCACACGCTCAGAGATCAGCATAAATGCCCTGGCATCAAAGGTTCACAGCCACAAAGGACCAGGCTGCTTCTGAAAAGACGCGAGGATCAAGTCCATTGCAACGCAAATGTGGCCGATTCCCTGGCTGGTGTTTTGTTTCTGTCTGGGCTTAGAGAGGGGAGGCTGAGGACAAGAAAGGAAATGTTCTGTGGGAAGATGATCTGGCATTTTTTCTCATTCTCCCCACACACGCATTCCAGAGAGTTATACAGCAGATAAGCAGCAAGCACTGTTTGGCTGGCTAACTGCTACACAAGCATTATGGACCATCTGGGGACTTATAAAGCCTGCAGGATATAAGTAGAGGTTGTGCTGGAAGTAGAGTCTGAGCTGGTATCCTATGTCTAAATACCAACACAGCTGCTTAGAGCAGGAAAGGGGAACCCTCCAAAGGAACAGCGGCAGGGGCTCTTTATGAAGGATATTACTCTCGAGTAATTGAATTGGTTGTGACTCCTCATTTGAGCCCATGAAATAAGATTCCCTCTAACAGAAGGAGCTGCAGGGGGTACAGCACAGACTCAAAAGGCTATTATTATTATTATTACATTACCATCACCATCATCATCATCATCATCGTGATTATGATCATCATCATTGTTATTATTTTGTTTCTTAAAGACCCTCTGAAAGCATTTTTTTTTTTGGTCTTTTAAGATGTATAAGTTCCAGCCCTGGAAAAGATTCATTGTGCTTCAGAAGAAGGGAGGATTGAAAGACAGCATATTCACACACTCTGAGGAGGAACAGCTTGCTGGCTTTCACCACACGCCTGTGTTACAGGAACAGAAATGCCGTGGATACAATTTCTCATGAGCTTTTAACAGGTGAACCAGGCTGAATGTGGGGGAGGAGTCTCCCCTGAAAACAAACACATATCTGAGCTTGTGATATTTTATGAACAAGATATATACTCGGGGCTCTGGGGTGGAGTGAGCTTGATCTAATACAAACAGGGTCTTTAGTCACGTCTGAAGACCTTGTTAAAATTCTTTCTGCTTGCAAATCCCTCTGATGGTAGGGAAGCACGCTTACCTCCAATGTGACCCCAGGCTGGGGTTTTGCCAAGGGTGAATTTGCCCCTCAGTGACTGTTTTCTGAATCCTAAGCACATGCTGGCTTTTAAAAGGCCTTTTCCCAAAACACCAGACTCTACTTTGCTCCAGCTGTTCAGCTTCATGCGGCAGCCCAGCCTCCCCCAGTGGCTTCTCCTCTGAAGGAGGAGTGACATGGTTCTTCTCCCATGTCACTCACCCAAATGCTGCAGCCTAACACCATTTGTAAACTAAGTCAGTGCCTACAAAGGATCCCAGTGATGGCTGAGGGCTCCCCAATGCCATGGGCTTTGTAAGAGCAAGGCACAGCAATTCCCTGACTTAAAGAAGCTTCACACAAGGAAAGAGAGGAAGGTGTCCAGGAATAAGAAGGGAGGCTCCCAAGACTACCCAAATCACCAAATATTACTCTTCTCCCGGTGTGCTGATTTTTAGCCCATACCTTTCTCCCCTCAGCTAAGAACCATATTAGAGAGAAGTTATTCAACCTGTTCATGCAAATGACTGGTATCAGAATAATTAGTGGAAGTTTTGCAAGCAGTCTGCTTTTAAGTTGAACAAGGTGGTTGGTATGTCTCGTATACCTTGAAACCACTGGGGTTCAGATGAAACTACATGGCACACTGAACAATTTTCTGCTTTCTTTTGTTCTTCATAAATGTTGAGTGATTTTTTCAACAGAGACATGTCTCAAGTTCCAGGGAAACCCTCAGCCAAGAGGGGATGAAAAAAAAAAGTATCAGTCATCCATCATATAATTTCCAAGTAATATTTGAAAAGTCAACATTGCAGGGCATACGTCTTTGAGGACAGATTTCCAAACACCTAATGTGAGAGATCCAGCTGTACTCAATGCCAGCTCATTTCAGACATGGTTTTTGCAGAATGGTTTCAGATGGAGTGCAGAATTTGGTCTCCCTGCCTCACCAAAATGTTTACAGGTTAGGGCTATTGTAAGTTTTTGGAAAGTACTTCAAAAGGCACTTCAGTTGAAGAAATAATTATTATATAAGTTACAGCTGAGCATTTATAGGATAATTGCCTTTCCAGAAGTGTACCTCTAACATACCCTGGCATTGATGTTTTCAGTTCCAGGGTGAAGACCAAAACTAAATGAGATCAGCAGGAAATCCATATTCATTTCAAATTCATTTAGCTACCCCAGGATACAAAAATAAAGTCTTTTACAGTCAAAGACAGAAGATCATTATAATAAGAAAAATATGGGCTAGATGAAGGTAAGTGATTAGGTATGTTTGAACAACCATGGGCTTTTCGGGAGGAAATCAGTCCAGATCGTGTCTTTATTTGCAACTGCCACATTCAAATAAAGATTACAATTCCATATAAATGAATTAAAAAGAGCTTCTGCAACTTATTTGGGTCAAGGACCATAAATAAAAGAGGAGTCACTCAAAAGGTAGAACAATTGAGGGCATCATATGAATCAAAAAGAAAATATAAAACCATGTGGCTAAAGATTTTTCTTCAGTAATTTCCTCAACTGGTCCTTGAGTCTATCAAAAGTTGTTCAGTAGGAAGACCAAAAAGGTGGCTCTGGAAGTCCACAAGCCTGAAATATCAGGGGCCTGAGGTAGTGTTCTAGGAAGGGTTCAGTACATGTTTGCTCTCCTCTTGGGACTCTTTCTTGGGCTTCTTCATTGCCCATGGCCTGTTGGAGAGTAGTCCATAGCTGGCACTGGAGAGCTTCTGCCATTCTCACAAAAAAGCCCTCTTAGGCTCTGTATATTGGTGCTGTCCTTGACTCTGGTTTCCTCACCTTAACTGTGAGTCCTCTTGCTTACATTTTACTTTTTTCAGAGTTGTTGCAAGTGGAGACGCTCAACAGAGAAGCCACCAAATAGAGCCACATGGGCCAGGATGCCAATAACTGCTTCTCCTCAGTGCAGTGGAGGTCAAGAACATGTCCTTAACACCTGTAAGAAATACATGATGGGAGTATGTGTCAGTCCTCTGTACTGGTCTCAAGAAATGCACCGAAGAATTCAAGATTCCAGGGCGTGCAGAAAAGAAGTTCTAGAATGATGCCAGGTAGTTGCAGCTGCCAGAGAATCATCAAAATCTTCAGAATTCTTTTTGTGCATTCAGAGCCTTCTCAGAACAAATCTCATTTATTCCTTTACCTGCTGAGAGGGAGCAAGAGCTCTCCTTGGAGGTTTTGTTTGGGTGGTGGTCCTTTGACCAAACATGGGGGCTGGTGTGTTCCTGATACGGTAAAGCCCTCCCTTGGCAAGCTCATTTTGCTCCAGAGAAAATCGCTGCCCTTGTCTGGATGGAAGGATGGAGGATTAGACAGTTTATGGAGGATGAGGGTGAGAAGGTGATGAAATTGTTGTTATGCAGATGGGGAAAGGCTCTTGTCTCCAGATGGACAGCCCAGAGAATCAGATAAGCCATTTAGTGTACTTGTTGTCTCCTCATCCATTTAAATTGCTTTGCATCTGGGTGGTTCTCCCAAGAACTTTGGAGAAGCAAAGGATGGGGATAGGTTAATGCCATAAGTTCAACAAGGTGGAATATCTACTCCCCACCCATAACTGGGCCTTGCTCTCTGAAAAAAATGCGAGGACTTAAAATGTTTATTAGGCAGAGGGGAATGTGGGGGTGGTTTTGCTTGGAGGTAGCAACACAGCAGCTTGGGAGTGTTTCTCAGGTTCTGTTCTGCAAACTGGGGGTTGAAATACCCTCTTAGCTCAAGTTGCAGGGGGATTTAGTGTTTTGAGATGGAGGCAAGCTAAATAACAGCTACAAAGACTTCCTTCTGGGCAGCAGATTTCACACATCAGTGGCAGCAGTACCTGCTCTTTCTACTTTCAGATTCAGACAGACCTAGAGGAGTTATTCCTCTATTACCTCAGCTCTATTTTCAGGCAGAAATCCGGTGAGAAAGAGCAGAGTTTGACAAACAGCACAAAGGAAGCTGGCAGGTACAGTTGTGCCCTGGGCCTGGGAGCATGCACACCATCACACACGTCCACCACAGTACTGCACATGTCCGCTACAGGTACTCCAGGTGTTTTCTCTTGCTCTTGAAATGTTAGAGCACAAACAGCATCTCAAGCAATCATCTAGGGATGCTACCTGATTCCTATAATTAACAAGCAAAGTATTATTCGATAGCAGGAGGTGTGAGAAAACTTGTAGACTCCAAAGTTTAGGGTCAGCAAGTGGCTGCTTAGACTGAGCAAGCAAGGCAAAGATGGATTGATAAACAGTCTGTTAGAGTGGAAGCTGACAGTTTTGTGTTCTGTTTTCTGTCCCTGAGAATCACATCAACCTGCTGACATGATGTTTCCTCTCATTTTTAAGTGGGGAGAAGGCTCCTGGGATCACAGGGGCTTCAAAGGTCAAAGCCATTGTTCTACTGGATGTTGCACTTCCTAATATCTTGATGGGAGCTTAACAACATTATGTTGATTTCCCCCCGACTCACTTTTCTTTTCTTCTAACCTTTCTGCAGCCTTAAAAAGGAAGCATAAAAAAAAAAATGCTGCTTCTTATGCATGAACAATCACTTTCAAATGCCAGATCTCAGTCCAGAGTCTGCTGGAAAGGAGTCAAGCTCTAAGGAGTCTGTTTTCATATATTTTCTCTTATCAGTCCTCATCACAGATTGGGGTTTGTGGTTTTACAGCTGATGGCAGGTTGCCTGCATATCTCAGGGCTGAAATGCAAAAGTAAGCCAAGCATGAAGACAGTATCAGCTTCATGCTACGTGCCTTTCTAGGGCTATTAGATAAGAGATAGTGTTTGTACTGAGCAAACCTGTTACCTCAAGAAAACAAAGTTGCTTTTAAATGTGGCTTGCTTTAACTTTCTTCTTAAATAGCTCTGCAAAATATGTGATGGACAGAAAGGAATGGATGGACAGATTATCAGCTCTACACCACTGACCCCAGTGCAGCAGGAACAAGCTGAAAGAAAATATGGTCTTGGGCTGAGCCACTCTGTACATGACCACCACAAGTGTCATCTGAGGGACTCAGTACCAGCCTGTAGAAAATCAGCCTCCATTTGCTCTTTGGCTGAAAGACATTTAACAGTGAAGCATTTCCAGAGGGTGCTCTTGATGTCAGTCCCAGAGTGTGTGTTTGTGTGTGAGATACTCTGGGCACTCTGTGTGAGGAGTACACACAGGGGTCCTTGTTCCTTGATGTCCACACTGAGAACACTGTTGCTCCCTCCTGACCCACATGCCTGGTTTCCTTCCTGTGGAAATGGTGGCAGTGGAGTTGCAGTGCAGAGGACTGATGCACACACAAATCTCTCTCCAAACCACATAGTCCAGATTTGTCTGGGCATGCTTTTGCATGGCCCAATTTAATATAGTGTGAGTATACTTCTACTCTGAACCACCCTTTCAGAGAGTCCCTCTCCCTATTCTTTAAATCATCCACTCTAGACAACACAGAGACATCAGAAATGCAACACGAGACTTTTTGTGCACTGTATATTAAGTGTTTGGTTAATTGCAGTTTTTTCTTTACCACAGTTAGCTACTGTTTTAGTCTTGTTCCTGTTTTGTCCTATCCACTAAACCACAGGAGGTTTCTCTCATCCCAAATCAGCCCAATTCTATGTGAAAAAATGGATTTCATGTTCTTTTGAGTGTCTCCACACCTGCCCAACAAAGATCACCTTCGAGGCTATAAATATGAACCCTGTACATCCAGTGAAAAGGTAGTTTGTGACCAGTCATAAAACTTTCTGCTGAAAGGTGAATTTGATGGACTGGTGTTTGTTGAGGAATCAAATTTCTGAACTACCCCACTCTTTAAACCTAATTGTATATGTGCTGCTCCAGTCAAAAAGGCCCACCAGAAACCTTTCCTTAAAATTCGTTAGGGTAAGGACCTTTTTCTAGGATTTTTCAGCTGGTCTGGATATGCTCTTATATTAGTATTTATCCTTTCAAAATTTCAACTTAAGTTGAGCTTAAAGAACCTTACCCAATGTACTCTTGTACTGCAAAAAATCCCTCTGCAGAGAAAGATAAACTTTATAGATTAAGACTGACTCATATGAACAAAAGCTCTTGGAAGATAAGTCAAGTCATTTGGCAAAGCAGGTGATGAGTTAAAACACACAGCCCCGAGTCTCTCAACCTGGTGTGGGGTGAAGCTGTTGGATGCTTAACATCTGAACTGATACCAACCAAGAATGTGGGCACTGCTTGATCCTGAATTTGGCTTACAATGTGAAAAGTGTCTTAAGAATTTAAACTCTTAAGTTGGCATGTCTCTGTTGTACTAAGCTCTCAGCTCCTCTATCGGAGTTAAGGTGGTTTAAGAATTTAGGGTCTTAAAAGCAGCATGATCTGCTAAACTGCTTTCAAGATTTAGAAGGACTTAATTCTTTATACCAGTTTAATGTCTTAAAGTGGCTGAGCCACTTTTTCTGGCTTAAAAAGTTACCAGAGTTGAGGCTGGATGACATTAGAGGGACTCAGTTGTGCAGAGGATTGGATCAGACCAGTGTGGTGCGGCCTTCTGGCTTCCCAGTCTGAATCTGCTGTATGTTTTTCAAGGTCATTGCTCAAACAATTCCAAGCAGTTGGCAAATAGAGACTGGGACTGTTTGCCAGTCAAATGTAGTTCAAGTATTCTCTGAGTCAATATCCAGCCATTGTGTTACTTATTTATTCTTCTAATCTTCCAAATCCCCCATAAAGCCTATATATTTTTGCTCTGCCCTCCTCTTCTTACTTTCAATGACAGCATGTCTGCCATTTCTGGAGCTCCTTGAAAATCCATGCCAAGTTTTCTATTGATGCCAGGTTTGTGTGTCCCACCCCTATGCTTTCCTGTGGGAGATACTGCCATTTTTTATTCACCTTCATACTCTGGAAACAGGATCTCAGCTTTAGGGTCTGGTGGTAGTAAAAAAAGTGGTGAGAATGGGGTGGTTAAAGCAGGGGCATCTGAGAGCCTCTTTCAGAGCTTTTATCTCCATGTCTGTCTGCCAGGTCATTTGTATGTCCCTCCTGCTGAAATCAGTGTGACACAGTGCTCCTGATTCATTTGAACATGAGATTGTCTCCAGTCATGATTGGCACCAGAAGGGAGGTCATGCAATCCAAAACAGGGAGTTGGATGGTCTGTTAAGCCCTTTCCTCCCTCTCTACTTGACAAATTCCCAACTAGGCAATGGCTTAAATTTTTAGCTCTTGGCATTCCAGTCTTCTTGTGGCAATGAGTCCCAATGTCCCATGAAAACAAAACATTCTTTTCATTAAAATGGAATTTGTCACTCTTCTGTTCTTCTGTCTGAGCCTTCCCTTATCATAAGAAAAGGAGACACATTGTCTGATATTTGTCCCCATGTTTAAAAAGTATTACTTTAATTAATTTCTTCTTTGTGATAGGCAACACTATTAACTTTCTTTTTGTGTGATTGCTGTGAGATCCAGGGGTTCTCAGCATTTTGAAACTGATGTCTAGATATGGAAATAAGGACCCCAGGTTAGGTGTCTTATTTTGGAAATTTAGGCCACAACTCTGCTCTGCAGAAAATCTCCTAAATGTGCTGTAATTATATTTATCATCAAACTTATATTTCAGACAACTTTAGCCCATCTCTCCTGATACTGAGAGAAGATGTATTCTTCAAATAATACACACATCTAGGTATGTATTTGCATACATCAGAATAATGTGGGATTATTTACACCTCGGCCAGCTAAAATTAGATGCCACCTTTCTTTTAGCAAGTCAGTGTAAAGCAGCATTTCGTTTTCTGTAGAGAACTCCAGGTAGGATAAGTTGCTTCCAGAGGTTGCTCCACCTAGGCTAGTAGCCTGATTTTTATTTGTTAAACTGGAGGAGAAGAAACCTGTCCTAAAGGCACTCTGGCTCTGAGGAAAGGGTTAAAACATGACCTTCTGTTGGGCAGTCTGGGATGTCCCAGTTCAGCAGGTGTTTTCTGGGGATGGTCCTTAAGGCTGTGTGAAACACCATGAGCACCTCTGCATAGGGCTCTGATATAAAGCTTTACCTGGATCAAGAATAAGGAAAAAGAATTGGTAAAATACTTTAAACTGTGTTTTTGATACTTGCTTAATTATCACTGGAGATTGTTTGTTGGCTCTGGAGAAAAGCAGAATAGGCTGTGGGGATCAGTCAGCTGTGTGTCCCTCACTGTCCCAAGCTATGGTCATGGTCCCTGAATCCATTGTCACATGCTTTCCTCTGCCCTGAACACACTGACAAATTGTCCAAATTGCAACTCTCTAAAGAATAGCCAACCACCGGATCTTCTTTCAGGGAAAACAAAACAAACTCTGCCTTTTTTGTTTTATAATAATCAGAGGCTCCCTTTTTAATCATTCCAGTTTCTAGTCACATGGAACATGAACTGCCTAAGAGAGCTTGAGGAGAGAGGGAGGATAAGAGAAAGGAGGGGAGCTTAGACAAAAGCTTCCTCACTGGGAACAGGAAAGCTCCAGAGCC
This sequence comes from Ploceus nigricollis, assembly GCA_013399945.1. Lineage (NCBI taxonomy): Eukaryota > Metazoa > Chordata > Aves > Passeriformes > Ploceidae > Ploceus > Ploceus nigricollis. Next base: position 1,100,682 of record VXBC01011831.1, read on the forward strand.
AGGCAGTGGAACAGGAGTCTTTTGCCTTGAGGTCAGGGATTTGAAAGCTGCAGTGAGTGGCTTTGGGAATTTGTGCCCTTAGGACTGAGGAGAATACAGGATGGATGACATCTGCCCTTATACTCTAGCTGGGTCCAGTCTCTATGTCTTGGTCCAGTTACCTACCTTGAGATCCTGGAATACAGTTCTAGATTTCAGTCATCAGCTACATGAAACCTCCCAGTTTGCCACTGCTGGGTGACTTGCCTGCAGAAGTCACAAGAGATTTTAACAGTACCTGTGATAAGGGAATGGGGAAGAATACACAGGTTTCAGAATAAACTCCAGACTTCTTTTGAATCTGGAAATTTGCTTTCCTTTGTATTTCCCCAATAGAAAGAATTCTTTCCCTTATCCTCAGGCATAGTCAAATCCTGGGGTCAAAACCTGGCTCCACTTGAGTCAGCTTTTCTGGAATGCCCCTGGAATTTCATACATTGTTAAAGGCTGAGCGAGTTTTGCTACCATGCTGAAACTAAGGGCTTCCTAAGGGTGGTAGGCCCTTTCCAAAACTTGATGGACATGTGTGAGCAGTAAGACTCTGCTAGCTACTGTTCTTTTGTAGCACAATCTTTATAAGAATGAGATCTAATGAAAATACTAGTGAAAAATCTCTCAGAGAACTGAAAGAACAGAAAAATCTCATTTTGATGCTTTTTCCTACTTGAAATGTCTGTCTTGTATGTGTGACTGTATGCTTAAAACCTCCTTTGTTCTATCCTTCACCTTGAGCCTGCTAACCACTTTCTGTACATCAATGCCCTGGAGCTGAAAAATGATTCTCATTTCCTTCAGCAGGGTCCCAAATCCATGCAAGTCACTGTGTGAGGCCAAAGACTTCTACCATGCCAGCACAGGACCTCACCTGAACAATGCCCCAGGTCCCTTCTTTGTGAGCCAAGGAGCTTGTGCTAGCCATATTTAGCAGCTACCAGGAAAGCTTTACATGTAGTTTTTCTCCTCAGAGCCTCCCATTTGGCCTCTGTGCCTGACAAATGCTTGTGAATCTTCTTCAGGCCTGCAGGCAAGATCCAGCTGTGACCTGTCATGGATGGAGGCGTCACCTGGGGACTCAGCCCCTTCCTTCTCTTCACATATGTGAAAATGCCTTTCCTTCCATACATGCAGGAAACAACTTTGCTCCAGCACTGCAAAGGTCACATAGCCAGGACACCAGGGCATTGATGGTTACTTCCCAGAAGACTTTTCAGGCTGATGATCTGGAAGACATCTCTCTCACCAGTTTATCTGGCCCTGTGCTTAACATGGGATGTAATATTTTATGTTCACTTGGGCCAGGACCAGGGATGTCATCCCACGGCTCCAAATGATGGCAAATCCACCCTGTCCCTTGGGATGCAGCTCTCCCTGTACTGCATTACTCTTCTGCACAAAAACGCACAGCCTATTTCCTCTGTGGGTTTTTCTGATTTCCAAGTTGCAGCTCGTGGATTCTCTCATGCCTCTGGCTGCTACATCAAAGATTAATTTTGTATCAGAGTTTTTCACTCCATGGGTCCCCTGATCACTTATTAACCTGTTTGTCCATATGCCATGTCACAAATGGCTCTCCTTTCCTCTCTCGCTGGTAAGCACGTTTGCCAGGCTATAAATCTTTCTGGCAGCTCTTCTTTGAGCTTCCTCCAAGTTTTCTTTTTAAAGTGCCAGCTCCAGAACTGGACATAGGATTTTATTCTCACATGTTTGACAGAGTTTGGTTTCATAAAATCATTTGTGAATACATCTCCTTCTATTTATTTCTGCCAGTTTTTGATGACAAAAGGAAGAGGGAGAAGGAAAATGATAATGTATGATATTTCTTTTAACTATGTGATCCTAACATGGAGGAATCTTTCATGGTTTTCTGGGGACCACCCAGATTCTTTTTGTAACACCAACCAGCAGTTACTATCTCATATTTAGAGACTTAACAGCAGATGTCTAGAAAGAAGCTATTTTTGAACAACTTCAGTGCCATCTATTTCTCCCACCCTGGCCAAAAGAAAAACTGACCATGCTGAGCAAGGTGGGGTTGAAATCCCTAGTTTGAAAACCCTGCCATGGTTTTCATTTTGGAACATCTCTTTCAGCCCTCGAGAATGGGAGAAAGGCTCCATCAATGTCTGTGCTTGGATGCACCATACCTTGGTCAGGAATGCATTTGTCAAGCCTCTGTGCAGCCATGTGTCCACTGCTGCTCCAGAGATTGCTATGAGGCCACCGTGGTAGATTACCCCAGTGTTTTCTCTAGTCTCTGGGGAGTGAGTCTCTTCACCTACCAGAATCTTTTAGGAGGGGATGTTAAAAAAGCCCCAGCAAGCTCATTAGGCCAGGCTTGGTTCAGGACAGCAGTCAAGGCTCACACGTGGCAGGGAGGAGACTGTTTACTTTAGAGTTTTTTTTTTTTTTAACTTAAAAAGAAAAGAGAATTGGAAACATTTCCAACAGTCTCCTTTTCTCCCTCTCATATATATACATATCTATATGTATATCTATGTATTTGAAAAACGCAACCCACAACTTTTGGTTTAAATTTGATCTGACAATATCCCTTTAACATGAAACTCCAAAACCGTAATTGATACCCCAGTTGGACATTATCATAGATTATTTCCTGTCTGTGTTTTGACTGTCCTGGTCGAATGGCTTCCAAGCCTAACACAGAGTCAATGAAGAGAAACAACCCTCAGCTACTATTATTCCTGTTACTCATTCTACCAAAATAATAAAAATAATGAAACCACAGCCTGCCTTGAACAGCAAAGATCACTTAAAAGCCCTTCCTAAGCTTTGCTTTGACGTATCTTGCATATCTTAAGGAAAAAAACTAAAGTTGGTAGGTTGGAGGGAGGAATTACCAGTGATGTTCCTTGGCTGAGCTTGTGTCTGCACTGTTCATGAAGTGCTGCCTTGGGTGCAGATGTGAGCACCAGGAGCTCCGTGTCCCACGCAGGGCTGGCCACCCAGCTGCCGTGCGCCTGGCCGCGCGCTGGCTCTGCCGTGTGCGGGTGGCCGTCTCTGCAGCTGCGTGGTTCTGCTCCCACGACAGCAAACATGCTCTTCGGGGGGCCGGGCAGCCACATGCCAAGGAGAGTTATGGGCTTCCCCTCCCAGCTCTCAGTGTGGGCAAACATGGTGGGTAGTGACTGAGGTACAAACCCCAGTGAATACTAGACAGCCACGGTGCCAAAACTGAACTAGGTGATATTTTTCTTCTAAGGCTTTTTATACCAGGAGGAAAAAAAAAATCCCCTCCTGATTTAGTGGTACCAAAATGTTTTATGAATTCATGCCTTTTCCCCTGAGCAGTTCATTTAGACAGGGAAAAAGCACCCAATAATAATACCAAAGCCCCTTCTCGTCCAATCATTTCATTCCATTAGGTTGGAAAATAAATGTTTTCCATTATTTGCCTTGGAAATAGGTCTTCATTTAAAAATAAATTAGTTAATTTACCTTTCTGTATTTTTACATGTGTTTAAAGATGGCTAACCCTGAATTTAAAATATCAATATAAAAATGCGTATTTATTTTCACTCTCATTTTGTAAAAATCTTCTTAAAAATTCATTTAAGTGGAAAAGAAAATCTACTCCCCTTCATTTTCTTTATTTTATCAATCTTAAAAAAAGAAAAAAAAAGCCAAGAAAGCAAAAAGGGAAAAGTCAAATACAATCTAAATCTCCTCACCTATGGTGAAGCCTGTCTAGGAGGCTTTCACTGGAATCTCTGGGCAATGTGACTTTCCCCAGCTCCCTTTGGCACTTTTGCTCTTCTGGCCTTGGACCAGTCCCTTCCAGTCTCCTGGGCATGAGTGTCTGAGCTGAACTGCTCAGGAGCTGCACCCAGCCATTCCTGATCCTAGTTTGGTTCTGAAGATAAGCATAAGAAATTAGAGAGTCAAAGCACCAAAGGGAGTTTGGAACATGGATAAGAAATGGATCAGTTTTGATTGTTTTACTCCAGTGACTTCATAGACCAGTTCCTGTTTTCAAGGGAGATGCAAACACTGCTGCTTTCCAGTGAGATACTCTGCTCTTTCCTCTCTTCAGCATCAGACTTGGGTTTCTAAACTACTCTCAAACTATCTTGAGAGTATTGCTTAGATGTGATATGCAGGCCCAGATTTTGCTCAGTAAAGAACATCTCTTCAAACTGGGAGAGGAAAACAATGCAAACTGAGCCGATTTCTTTTTTCGTTTCAGTGTGGTCGGACGGAAGGCACAGGAGCTGCCCCACTCTTATACCACCCAGATGCTTGGGTGTGATTTCAAGATCTGGAGAAGCTCAGCAACTAACTTAAACCAGAGCAGCTTTTAATTCAAGGGATCTTGAGGCACACCAAAATACACATTAAGCAGTTTTTTGTACAGTTTTGCACATGCCCTGTCAAGCCAACCCCAGAATATTCATGTGAGGAACTCCTAGCAACAGTCTCATACAGTACTTCCAGCTGCTGTGTGTTAGTTTCTTTGGATTCATCTCCCTTTCTTTCAGAGAGGGTCTTCTTAGGAACCAGGTCACAGTCAACAGGCCTAAAACCAAAAGGCCACATTCACATTTGGTGAAACACCAAGGTAATGGTGTTATAGCTGGTTGAATTGGTCCCCAAGAACTCAAAAGTGGGGAAAACCTCTCAGAGATTGTTGAGCTTGTAATCCCTCATGGGAATGGTCAGCAGTAACCAAGCAGGAGGAACCTCAGGACAGCAGAATGAAAGGGAAAAATGTTTTCAAGTCTCATAATCTTAAGGCAGGGAGGAAAGGCAGTTGGGGAAAATTACGTAAAACAAACAGGCATCACATGAGGTACAATAAGAAGAGGGTTGAAAGAAGGTAAGATGGATAATTAAGCAATAAGACACGACAGGCTGTGTGTTTCTGGGTGATTATTGCATGCCTGCTATGATGTTCTTTAGGAGCAAATTTTTGCTGTTCTAGTACTAGAGTCACCCCCCAGGGGCAGGCTGGCAGGAGAGTCTAATTGCTGTTATTACAAAATTAACTTTGAAATTAAAATAATAATAATGATGATAGGAGAAAAAAAAAAGGGACAACCTCCCTTTGCACAGTGTTGTTTGTTAGAATGTGTGATGGGAAAAGAGATGACATCACCCAGAGCTGATCATCAGAGGGAGGGCAGTCACATCACTGGGAGCTAATCCCTGGCTGCATTCTGATGATGTGCTGGCTTTTGCATGGCTTTACTTCTTTCTCTCTTTCTCATTCTTTGGCCTAGGCTGCCTGTCTTCAGGTACATCAGTCTGCCAAACTAACTTCTTTTTGTGACAAGAACTTCTATCTTTTATCCCTTTTTGGAAAATCGTGATTTTGCTCCTAGTCTTATTCTATTTCTCAAATCTGATAAACAACCCCAAACAAACCAAAAAACCGCAACACCCCCTGTTTGAGATGTGGAAAATAATGCATACTCTGCCTGTGGTCCAGGAAGCATGGTATTTCTTTGGTGTTTCCTCTACAAAGATTCTTTTTTTTCCTTCTACTTTGCCAGCTCAATCTCCTACATATCCACCTCCTTCAGCAAACCTAGATTGAGGCTCAATACTATCTCTGCATTGAATGAGAAGGAAGATAATATACCAGAAAAGAAGGGTTTATCTTCTTTAACTGTGTAGCAGTGGATAATAATAAAACAGTTATTCAGACAAATGCTCTTAGCTTACCTGGTGTTTCATTAGCACTGAGCATCATTCTTTTATTCTCTGCTTAAATTAATTTGTTTGGGAAACTTCCATGTGAAAGATTTTCTGTTTTCAAAACCAAATCTCTTATTCCTATGGCTCTAAACAGAATGCCTTCAGGAGTCCACATTTATGTAACCTAAAATAAAAAAAATTCTTGGATTTTTGCAAAGTAAAAGAATGGGTATGAATTTCCTGTCCTTTTTAGTTCTGATTTATTTAGTTTATTCCCAAGTAAACTGTTGGCCTAAAATAGATTTCTGATCAGATAATGACTCAAGAACATCTAGTTGCCTTGGATATATCTATCTATCTGAGCAACTCCATATTTAGAGTTTTGACACACCTTGAATTTTCCCTTAAAGGCAAAAAATGGTTTGAGCAAAGAAAACAGACTTCCTCAAACAGCCCCTACTGTCATTCATCCCAGCTGAGACTCCAACATCTGTTGGGAGCCTCTATATCTTTATCTGCTGAGTGGTGATACTAGGACTCTGCTCTTGATAGCTGCTGTAAAAACAGGAGACCAGCTGAGGCTGGATGAGACTGAGGTCAGCACGAGAAGAAGATGCACAGAGAAATGAAAGGGCATACCCATGTTCACACCAGAAATAGTAGCAAGATCAGGATTGGATTTCAGTCCATCTGAAACTCAACCCAGAACTGTGCCATTAAGGGATACTTTGATTTGTTGTCGGGGAACATGGGGGAGGATAAATCCAGCTCACTACTTTCCCCCAAATCAATCATGTTCATGTCAGTTATATTTATCAAAATGAAAAAAATGGTCAATAAAACTATGTTGTAGAAAATAAATATTTTCTTAATTTAAAACCAAACCAAAACAACAAAATAAAAAAATCCCCGACAGCATAACAAACTTGGAAAGTAATTTAAGTTCTATAACTTCATTGTACTTGCCACATTAGGAAATGAATATTTTTTTCACATGCCACTCCATATTATCATCATCTTTTCAAAGGGATGAACCTGTGACCTTTAACATCAAAGCCTGGACTCCATCCTTAGAATTAAGAAATGACCTGCAATACGTGTTATCATTAGGTGACTCAATCAGTGCAATGTATTGTGCTATATATATATATATAAAAATATATAGCTAGATATAACATTTTATCTTTATAAACACATGCAGACATGGATATATACTGCAGTAGAAAGAGGAGAAAATGTATCTCAGGAGGGAAATAATTAAATTACCCACAAGTAACTGAATGCAAAGCTGCTTATGCAGTCATTTTCTTGTAAAGATATGGTCTCTGTCTATGCAGTAAGTACATGCAGAGACTTGCTGTATCTGGATTGACAGCTCTGGCATTATACATTTGTGGGGAAAGGTTTAACAGCATCATGAAGTTACTTGGAAAAACTTAATAGATGGAATTGTACCTTCTTAGCCTCCCACATTTTCTAAGGTAAACTGAAGTGGGAAATTCCACAAGGCTGATAAACAAATTTCTCCCTCATGGACACTGTTAAGCCATCATGTTGAAAGGCTGGGAGTGGGGACTGAAGGGAGAAATTTGAAGGGAGAAAGAAAAAATATCAAACAAGGTGATTCTTTTCCTCTTCTGTGGCTGTAAAGAAGTTCTCTTGACCCTCTCCACACAGCCCAGTCACAAGGAATCAGAAGCAGCAGCCCCAAAAGAAGTAAAAATCAAGAAAGAGAAAGGGTTTTAGAAAGCAGGGGAGGATGGGAAGAGAAGAAAAGTTGTCTAAATTGGTTGGGATAATCAGAAAAATGAGTGCAGACATTATATTTTGAATAGATCTTCACAGATAATGAATGCAATGAATGCAGAATTTTTTTCTTAGTGGGACAGGCTCTCTTACCTGTTGAAATGTTAACTTTCCACTTTCCAGGATCAGCTCTCTGCTGACCAGTTGTGCCAGTTGATCCCGTACATCTGCCCAGGCCAGTGCTACAAGGTGGAGATCTGGCCTTCAACATGCTCAACCCATGACCAGGGTCTTTGCTCTCTTCCTCTGCCATTGGCTTCCCCCTTACTCATCCCTAACCTCACCTGGAACCTTTAGAAAGCTCTGGCTCTTGGACTGAGGCATCTCTCAAGGCAGGCTTGAAGGTTCGCAGCAAGGTAGGGCAGATGAATTTGGTTTTGAAATGCTTCAGACCTGCTGGATCTGCAGAGGTCACAGCTCACCAGCTGCCTCATCAAGAAAGTCCAGCTTGGTGCTGTGCAGGAAGAAGCTTAAAAGTGAGCTGCATGTCAGGAAAATGAAATGGATGAGTGGGGAGGCTGTTTCTCTCAGATGACCAGAGTGGTAAACACTGGGAATTTGTATATTTATTTCCAAATTCTGTTTTTATTTCCATTGTCTTCTGTTGTAAAATTATGGTCTCACTGCATCTCAAAGCAAAGAAATCAAGCTCAAGTATCCAAATCAAGTTCAGTGTACAAACCCTTCTATTTTTCTAACACTCTTGCCTTCAGGCACCTGGACAAGGCAATGGAAACATCCAGAGACCAAGGTCTTCAGGGTGTCCATCAGAGGCTCTTTTACCTGTTGCTGTGGTGCAACAGGTGACAAACAGGTTTTCTTCATCAGATCAACCTGGAAGATGTGTCTGTACTCTTTGGGGATGGTGAGGCAGAGAGAAAACAGAATTGAGACCAAACTCAGTTCAGTGGAAAGGTGCTAGGGATGAGCTGCAGTGATTCAGTTGTATGTGGGGTGTGCACAGAGGCAACATTACTGGAATGGCTGGTGCTATCCCTGCTGCCTTGGGCATGGAACCGTGGTACCAGCAGGCTCTGGCTGGAAGGCAGGGTAAGAGATGAGGCAGGCATTCCAAGAGAAGACTGTGGGCTCATCTTTCCCAGAAACCTGGCAAAATAGACCTAAAGTCAGGGAAAACTCTTCTTGGCTTATTAGCCAATAGAGCAGTCTCTCCCTCCAGAATTTTCTTGGGAGAAAATGAATCCAAACATCTGTACATCTGTAAATCAATGTAATAGTCGATGGCCTATTTCAATTCCCACTAAAGAAATTGTTCTTGAAATAAATTTTTGCTTTTTTTTTTCCTTCACCTCTTTTGTCTTGTCCTGCTGTCACTTGCACCTTGACTGAGAATATCCCCCTAGCCATTTTTTCCTACTTTAATAAAATTGTTTCATCTGCTTTTCTTTCTTTCTTCACTTCTTGAGGCTGGAAATATACTCATGAAATTCTTACTGGAGAGAAAAATTATAAAGAGATTCCACCCCAATGTGGTGGAGTTCTAATCACTAAAAAAGATACCCAGGGCAGGAAGGATTCAACTCTCGTTGACACCCCACTGTACCTACCCCCAGACAAATTTTTCTCATGATTTTCAGGTCAACCATGTATTTGAGAGCCTCCATGCAACAAATTTTCATTTTACTCAGTCAAGTAAATTTTCTTTGCAAGCTTTCTGTGTAGCCTGAAGCCTACAGCTATTTTTGAATCTTTCTATCTTTCTAAGGGCGAGGCAGAGTCAAGTTACCTTGTCATCAAATTCTCATTTTGGCAAGAAGGGTGGTGGGGGTGAAGAAACAGGGACTTTATAGCAATAATCACTAACCAAAACACTTCAGAGTGCCTGAACTTGTTACTTTGTCTGTTCAGTTCTTCGACAATATGTCAAGCAGAAAGAAAACAGCTCAATTTTTCACAAGCCTGGTTGCTTTCTGAAGTTAACAACAACACAGCAACTTGTTTGAACTAGTAAATGGAGGGAACATGCTATTAATACCAGAGTCACAGTACCCTGTTCCCCACAACCCACCAGATGTCTGAATTTAAAGTGTCACCTCACGAATCACATAAGTTTCTATTGGCAAAATCTTCGTCTGTGTTCCAAATGCCCTAGAGGCACTGAGCTGTTCTTGCAAGGTCTTTGATATGGTCTGTTAGTAATATGGTTCTAAAAGGCCATGTGTATTTATGAAGCATTATTATTAATATAGCTCCCGTTCCCATCATTGTTTTATTATTTTTGTCTTATTTCTTTCTAGGGCAACTAGACTGCTCTGGAAACTGAAGTATTGTACAAATCCCTTCACCTTTCTATCAGCCCAGTTTGGATCCTGCCTGCTCCCTTGCTGGTAGGTGGTATGGCATAGCTATGTGCTCACATCAACACTGAAGTTTCTAAAGAAGCGTGATTCTGGGAAGAGTGAGATTCTGAGAAAACTGTGAAGGAAACCAGAATAAACCCATTCCCTCTGGAATCTGGTTGTGGCAAATTTTAAATTTAAAAAAAGATTCAAAACCCCTAAATGTTTATGCCAAAACTTTCCTGGTCTTCATCAAAAAGTCAAAATTCCTGTGGAAAGAAGACACTTTTCAAGAAAATGTACATTTAATTGAAGTGTCAAAACTACAGTTTCCCAGTAAAGCCAGTGCTGACTACAGCTGTTGCAAAGCTGAGTGAGACTTCTGGGCAACTCCACCTCCTCCTGCCTTGGGATTGTCCTGGGCCACTGGGCTTGATACAAGGATCTTGCATGGTGGGGAGAAGAAAGTCAAAAGCTTTGCTCATCTGAGCCATCAGGTAATAAGAAAGAGCTGAGCCTCAGTGGGGAAAGAAGCTGAGAAGGAATTGGAGACTCAGGAGCTTATGGCAGAGGAGAAATTGAAGGGAGGCAAGATGCCAAAGGGATGAAAAAGGGTTTATGTGGAGGGAGGCAGGCCTGAACCGTGCTCTGGGTCTGGGCAAGTTCAGCCCAACATTTTGGGTCAGAGTAACCTCCTAAACAGGTCCTTTGTTCCCATGATGTAAAGCTTGCCCTACGACCTGTGCTCTGGTGAAGACATCCATTGCAGTCCCAGGAGCCTTTCCTTCAAGTCAGCCAAGAGCCTGAGGAAAGAAAAATCCATTGGCTCTGGTTGCAGGGACCTCATGCATACACATACCTCTACATGAGGGTCAATGCCACTCCCAGGCATGCTGTGCATTTCTTCATTCTTGATGGTTTCTTTTTTCTTTATTTATTTTTTCTTTCTCTTTTTTTTTCCTGGGATCTAAAATTAAGGAGTCATGCAGATGGAAAACATCTGCCTGTTCTTTGTGCACAGAAAAAACATAACACATGGCAGAGATGATAAATAATAATAAATAATGATGATGATGAAAGCATTTGGAGAGGCACAACTGTTTGATTTGTCCAGAGCAAGCATCACACACTCTCTGTCCAGGATAAGAAAGATAAATAGACCACTGTGGTCTGTAATTTTGCAAATGGCAACACAGTTTTGAGGCATTTAGGAAGAGCAGATGCTGAGCATGGCTTGACTTTTCATGGGTTTGCTCATTAGTGCCTAGTCAGAGGCTCCTCAGGTGTGCAAAAAGAGCCTGACCTCTCCTGAATGCAGGTCTATTTATGTATGAGTCACAAATCACTGTCTCTCCTAAAACTAACACAGCTAGGCCAAAGAATGACATAGCCTCCCAATGATGTAATATTCTATTTTCCACCTTGTTACCTAATACGGGGTTATGAAATTGAATCCAAGGGATAAGTCATATATTTACTTCCCTAAGGTTATCACAAAAAAGGGTAGCTTTTCACCCAGAAGACGTAATTCTTGGTATCTCTCAAACATCCATGCAGAAATCAGCTCTAATTGTATCCCTGTGGATCTCACCTAGACTTTCATCAGGGTCCACCTAAAAACTTCTTCCAGGGTTTGGGTTGTGCCTGGTCATCTCAGATTGGAGGTAATGATGTTGTAAAACCCAGTGAGTGTTATCTGATGGAGAGGGACAAAGGGGATTATTTAATGAGTTGTTGGGTCTCAGGTGAGTTTCCAGACTGCAGGTGTTCTCCTTAATGTCTGCTATCAGGCTGGTGCTCTCCTGCCTTTGTAAGCAAGGCCCAAATGACTCCTGAGTTGGGAAGGATCTGAAGCTGTGACATGTTTGCAGGCAGAATAACAGGCATGGTGGGGAAGGAGTACTGTGAACTCCTGGACAAAGGAAGGTCCATATCCACCTGAAGGAGAGCATTGAGTCAAGGGAGAAGGTGGTTCCTGTACATGTGTGCATGCAGGGCTGAACACTGAGAATGTGTCAGGACCATTTAGGGCTGACTGAACAATGTGACAGCAAAAATTTCACAGGACAGTGACAGTCTGGTGTACCTTCAGACTCAGCTGTTTATGGGAGGTACCTCTAAGAGCCTAAAATCTCAGCTCCCAGGGCAACCAACCCGTAATATCTCTATTAGGATGATCCACAAATGGAAATAGCGTTGAAAAAGCTCCAGCACTAACACTCACAACAAGCCATGCCGTCTGTGTGTGTCTTTGGTGCAACTTGCCAGTATGTTTGTGTGAGTGTAAACACAGCATAGCATTTACTTTGTGTGCGTGTGTCTGCTGGAATGATTGAAGCTTAAGATTTAAAAAAAAAAAAAAAGCAAAAAAAAAAGCAAAGGAATTAGAGCTGAGCAACCCAAGAATGATGATGCAATCATATTGCAGCAGCAAAAGCAAAATGATCTGCTAAAAATACACCAGAGGGATCTAAATATTTCCATAAACAGATGGAGGTCGGAGCCCAAATGTAAGAGAAAAATACAAGTAAAGGAAATTGTATTTGACAACCATAAGGGTCTTATAGTTCTTCTGTGTCTTTTATCCCAAAAGGTTTTTTTACAGATGCTCACACTTGGGCAAAAGCAGAGTCTGATCCCACAATGCTTTACTCGTGTGAGTAACCCTAATTTATGTTCGTAGACTCAAAGGGGCCAATGGGCAATACCTTGTATGAATTATTTTAGAGGAGGCATCTGGCAGTGCTTTATAATGAAGGCTGCAGAGGAGTTTTCACTTTAAACCTCTCTTTTATTAATTCTCATAATTTTTTTTTCTGTTTCAGAGCTTTTACATAGTCAGTTGAAGTTTTCCAAACATAATCCATGCCTGAATGTGAATTTTATTTGGATGCATGAGGAAGAACAGCTTCAGACTGACTGGAAAAATATGCTTTCCTGTAACCAAAAAAGTTCAAGCCTCTTCCTCCCTATTTATTGCCCTTTTATCTAATCAAATGAGGAAAGGCTAAAATTTTCTTTGCTGAGTTGTCCTACAGGGAGACTGAGATGGTGATGTTTGGTGAAGTTTCAAAATCAAAAACATCCTAAAAATATTTTAAGTTTGTATGTTGCTGAAATCCTGAATATGTTCTGCAGGGGTGAAATTCAGCTGCTAGAGTAAGGGTACAGGAGAGCTGTATGACATGGACTCCTTAGAAGCCAGAGCCTGTGCTCCAGCCATACTTTGATCTTGTCCAAGTTCAACCAGCTGTGAGAGAGAACCTGATTTTCTGACTGGAAAACCAAAACCAGGTGTGATACCAGCTGTAGAATTTTCTTGTGGACCACCTTGGCTCATGATAGAATTTAGGGAGGATTAAAAAGCATCATCATAACCCCTCTTGTGTCTGGAAATTGCAGTCTCACTACTTGAATGAAGACTGACAGGTACACAGGCTAGGGAACCTTGGCTCTTGAGCTTCTCCATCTCAATTTCCAAGCAAGGATTAAACGTTGTGAACCCACACCAAGATCCATTCTGAGTGGGGGACAAACAACAACCCATTTGAAAGCTTCTATACAAATTCGTTCTTCTGGACAAAGCAAACTAGTTCTCTTCCAGGAAGTAAGAAATTTCTTTGGGTTATTTTTGTTTGTTTTATTTTCAGCTCTTCGTCATGTCTAATAATCAGCCTAGACAGAGAAGGGTAAAATGTTGTTTCAAGATGTAATCCCCCCCAACCCAAACATGCTGAAATTACTTACTTTGAGAATACTTGGCTTTAAAGTTTCACGTTTCACACTCTTCTTTCTAAGTTTGGATCTGTCCAAACCAACATATTTCTAGGAAAATGCATTTCTTTTAAATGAAGCTTTTCAGTAGGAAAAGATCTTATTGGAAAAAATGTGTTCTGATCTCTTTTTCAGACAAACAAGAGTGACTGTTGCATACAGTGTTAGGAAGTCCAGGCTGTCCCATCCAGCCTTTCCTACGGATGCCTCCAGACAGCTTAGGGAATATGATTTATTCTTTGGTTTAGTTTAATCCTTGCTTTGTGCAGTGCACAATTCTGCCTTGGTACATTGTATGAGTGCCCCAATCTGTAGGAGCTGGAGCAGAAGCTGTGTCAGGTCCTTTCCAATCCAAAGAACTCTGTCATTCTAACCATGTCATGCCATACACAACACAAAGTAAACCCATCAAATTCCATTTAACCTAATGTAATTTAACTATATTTATCATGATGATGGTGAGAACTATGCACCTATAATTACACACCCAAAAAAGGAGGTGGAGATTCTCAAATATGAGGCTTGAGGGCCTGATCACAAGACATTCATGTTAAAAGGAACTCAAGTTCTGTTTTAAAATAATGAAAGATCAGTATAGTGTGCTATGAAGATACCAGAGAAACCAGGGTTTTTTTGTCACTTCAGATGTTGTCTGATGACAAATTGTAAATTTCTTTTTGGGGAATAGTAGATCCAGGAAGATCCAAGTAGATCCAAGTAGATCCAAGAAACATAACTTCTTGCCTGTTTGTTTAACATGTCCTGCAAAAAACCAAACCAAACCAAAAAAACAACAAAAAAACCCCAACAAAAACCTGCAACCTATACACTATACACTTGCCTCATGTTCTGTGCAAAGGCAGAAGAGATTTTTCTTCCAGCACTCTTGACAGTGACAGGAGAGGTCAGACCTCCTGCGTTACCCAAACCAAAACATTCCAAGCCTCTGCTTGATTTTTTTGCTGTTGTATAGCTGAAAGTAATTTTTGTTTCACCTGTTCTACACCCTGAGTGCCTTGTTTCCATATGGTGATACGCACCTTGTCTTTGCTTCAGGCGGCACAAACAGCATTAGGGAAGAAGCTTTGTGAAAACACAGCAGAAATGGGTTGGTGACGCCCTAAAGATTTGCATTGGGGAAGCCTTGGTTTGCTGCAGACAGCTCCTCTCCCTTTGCTATGTACTGAGGTAAACTCCCAGCCTGGGCTTGGCTCACTCTCCCTTGTGAAGAGTCACTGCTGATGTTGATTTATTTAGCGGTTGAGTGGTAGGTTTTGGAAGAGGCAGGAGGAAGCTCTCCCTTCCTGTTCACACACAGCTGTTCTCCTCTGAGACCCATCTGGATTCACTGGAGGACAACTGGCCTTTGCCAGAACTCTATCGTAGGCAGTGTTTACAGCTGTCCTGCATGGAAGACCGGTGTGTGGTCTGAAGCTATTGATGGAGAAGAGAGACAAGTGCATTCCACAGAATTTATTCCCTCCACAGCTTCCGGAGCTCCGCAGACTCCATGGTATCAGCTGTCACGACCCCCTGGGACCTGGGTGAAGCAGAAGACTGGCTGTGCAGGGCTACTGGTGCTCCTTGCAGGAGCTAGCATATTGTGCACAAACTTTATCCTTTGGGAAGGACTTCAAGCTAGCCTTTGCCTTCAGAAGCAGCCAGCTCCTGTGGTATTCAGAACCATAGGAAAAAATTCTCTGGCAGAGGCAAAGCTGCATGTGTACAAGAGCTCTCTGTGCCTGGAGAGAAAAGGTAAGGGTTACAGGAGCTTCAGGAATACGCCTTTTTTAAGAAACCTGCCAAGAAAAAAACGTCCCTGCAAAGTTTACGTCTTTAAAACATAAGGACAAAATAAAAGTATCTTCAAAGCTTCTGATCTGTGCAGATGAGAAGAGGCTGGGAGCAAGGAATTCACCTGTTGTAATGCTGTGGAGGAGTTCTTCCCTCACACATCCCAGCAGAGAGGGCAGCCCCACCTCTTAGCCCATTCCAGAGGTTATGAACAGGCCTGGTTTCAAAGTCGTTTGCACACAGAATTATCCAATCTACTAACAGTGCTTAGGAAGCATGGAGCCAGCTGCAAAGTGTGGATGCCATCCTTATACTATTAGTGCTGGCATTGCCACACAGGTGGATTCAAAGAGCATTAAAACCTTTAAGCTCTCCAGGTCAGTGGAGCCAGGCTCCCATTACAGACAGCAGATTGTCCCCAGTAACTTCTGCAGCAAACCAGCTCATGTTTGCTCTCACCAGAGTAGGCAGACGTGACCAAATGGCTTATGTTCCCTTGGGATCTTCTGCCTAATACTGGGAACGGGACACATTGCAATGACCCTGTTGTCTTTCTGATTTAGTTTTCATCTTCTCTCCGTGTGTTTACTCTTTTTAAACCAAAGAAAGACTTTTATGATAAAGCCTGAAGATCTGGGGAAATGATTCTGGTTTCCTTGATTATTGCAGTACCAGGACCCGGGACAACTGCAGAAGTTCATCCTTGCTTTCCCTGAACTTCACCCTACTTTATGTTATTTTCAGTAGAGGACTGCAGAGTCCTTTACTGGTCCTCTCAGAAGAGGGCAAGGGCAGATTCCAGGCTAAACTGGGAGATTTGTGGAGGCAAGCTCAGGCCTCCATAGCATGGAGTTGCAGTGGAGAAACTTGATGAGCTCTGACTAAGTCAATTTTTAGTTTAACTCAGTAAATTCCATAATGTGCTGAAGACATCTGAAGCACAATGACAATATGAACCTAAGCGAGTCTGTATGATGGAACTCAATGGATGGTCCATCAACCAAGACAGAATCCAAAAGAACTTCATTTCTATCTCTCAGGAGACTATATGCATGGCTCCTCGGGAGGTTTATCCATCTTCAGTTTAAACCACTCAGTTTCATTCAAGTGTGTCCAGTTCTGCTCTGAGTTACACCCACTGACCTGAGGAGAACCACATGAATGTTAGCAACAAAAAGTGAACAAAGCAGGATTTAACCCTCTTTCTTTTTCTTATACACTTTTCAATACGAGTTACAAAAGTGAAATCTCAGAAATCTGAGATTAAATCTGACATTAAATCTGGAAATATCTGTCCATATTAGACAACATAATTCACCAAATGGAAAGATGGAGATTCTCCAGGATTAATAACATGGAAAAGTACATTATTTGATGTGATAAATATTTGGAAGGCAACTTTATTGTCAGGAGTATAAGGACCCACCCGTTACTTGGAAAATCAGGACAAAGCAACAGAATATCTCACTTTAAGGAAAAACATCAAGGAGAAAAAAAGGAAGTTATCCAAGAACTGGGGAGACTTGACCAGGGCCTGCAGGGATTTTAAGTTGCAAGACTGTTTGTTGTTTGAACTGAGTCACACCGATGTAACAGAGAATTTGTCCTTGGCAGCAGAACTGTTAGAATGGAGAGTTAATTCTCCCTTGTGTCAACCCACTGAATCCAGGTCATCATGTCTTAATTAAAGTGTACATGGTATGAAATATCATTGAACGTCAAGCCAGTTCCTTAGTGTGCAGAATGCTATGTTTATTTATGGGGTTTGGCAATCACTTCTGGAAAAAAATAAAGATACTCAAATATAAAGTTCGTTCATTAATGGGAGGAAACCACCGTCATGCCCTGGATTCTGTTCTCAGCTGGTTTGGTGAGATTTCTGCCTAGGGGTCATTTTTTATAAGAATTAAAGAAGTTCTTTGCTACCTCAGCTGGAGAAAATTTGGTCTTACTGGGATGATGATGTGTGCATTGATAACGTCAAGACGTGAAAGAAAAGACACTGCCCTTCTCTCTCATGCAAAATCTAGAAGAACCACTTCTCTGGGTATCCACCCAGCCCTGGGACAGAATTCCAGCCAAACCTGGAAATTCATCACATTTAAAAACACTCCCTGAAGTTTGATACACAAAGGATGGACAAAGCAGCAAATGCACTAGCTGTATATGTTGAAATATTACATATATCTAAGGAATAACTACTATAGTGGTCCAGCCAAGGAAAACAGCAGAGCAAGTCAGATTGGTAGAGATGGGATAGATAGAGAAAGTGCCAAAATAAATAAGGTTTGATTATGGCTACACGCTGTCCTCTGCCTCTAATTTTCTCTTGCAGGGAATTTCCTAGAAGAAGGCCAGCATAAATGGTCATGCCTAGCTCAATAGTTCTCTAAAGTTAACCCATTCCTGGTTTGTGGGATTGTGCCCTCAATTGGCTTTCAAACACAGTTATATACATCAGCTAAGTGATACTGATGTTTTTGGACAAAAAACCAGTGAATCTATTTTTCCCTTAGAAAAAAATGCAATTAACAGAAAGGCAATTTTACTTGTCCTGTTGATGCTCTGCATTTGGGTTGTTTAAACCCAAGAGGAGTTAACCCTACAGAACACAGAACTTACTAGAATGACCACAGAGCTCTCTTCTTTATCTGGATCCCATCACAACAATCCAAGAGGGAGATAGCAGCAGAGATCTAGGAAAAGCCCAAGCACCTTACCCCACTACCAAAGTGCCTAAAATGCTTAATTTATTTTTCAGATGCCTTAGCTTGGAATTCTGGTGGGTCTTGTGTTTGTTGGTTTGGTTTTTGTGTGTGTGTGTATGTGGTTGTTGTTGTTTTCATTTTTTCTTTTTTTTTTTTTAAACTGAGAACAAGAAGATAGAAATTTTACCATGAGAGTTTATTTGAATCAGGTTCATTGCACTTGAGGGTCAGAGCTGAAGAAAACAATTTCCAGGAAAGGGTAAACAGAAGGCCCTTGTGCACTGTACGCTGTTGCAAGAGCCACACTTGCAACTCCTTGCAGGGTGCATTCAAAGGTGCCATGCTTGAGTCACAGCAAAGGAAAAAAATTCTGGGACCCCTGTGACATTATAGCTTCACAGTAGCCTATGAATTTAGAGATAAACTGCAAGGAGAGCAAGCTTAAACTTGTACAGGATAAGAATGTAGTCAGTTAATACACAGTTCATCTTCCCTCTGTCTTTGTCCAACCAAATTAAATACATAAAAAGAGACTGCTCTGTCTCCTAAAGAGCTTTTTTTCCCAACAGTCTAAACTGAAATGAGAATAGTAGAAGGGCAGGCTCAGGAATGATTCATTAACTGCAAAACAAGGGAAAATTCATACCAAATGTTCCTTGTAACTGCCCCGCTGCTTCCAACAGCCTTTCTTCTGTGCTGTAACTGTGGGGGTCAAAGCTGGTGTTAAACTTTCACATGAGGTCTATACACATAAGCATGGAGACCGTGTGCCTGTAAGATTCTCCCTGCAAACACCTAAATCCTGCTGTGCATTGCTTGGGTAGCCAGCTCCTGTAGTTGCCAGGTTTCCATGCATATTCAGGCAAGTATCCATGTAGGCAGGTAACTAACTAATTAGCTAGGACACGCTGAGGGAAGAGCACAAGACCATCCCCAATGCACCCCCCAAATTCCAGAAATCCCCAGCGTAGGGAAAGTACCACAGATTCACACCTGGGAATTTCCATGCTAAATGGTGGATTTAGCTCACAAAGTAAGCTGCACAGCCATTAAAGGTTTTGAGACTCTTGAGGCCTTTAAAATTATGGCCAAGAGAACTGTATCTCAACACCTAAACTGGGCATTGTAGCAGCTGCAAAGCCTGAGCTGAAGAGAACTATGGAAGAATCAGTCCGTAACACCTATGCCTGCTTTTCGATAGAGAAAAGCAACTCAGGATAAAAGAAGAGCAAATCCACTAAGCTCATCTTTGAACCCATCTTCCACCAAGAGTGGTGATGGAGGATATCCATGGTGTATGAAATGCCTGCAGCCCCAACCCCTCTGAGTGCAGTCCTACCAGAACTGCTGACACGTCTTCAGAGGGGGAGCTGCTAACAGAGACCTTATGTGACACTGTAGCTGTTTTATGCAAAAATCCATAAAATTATTAAAAGCTTCTGCAGAATCAAAGAAAACTCAAAATGAGAAAGGCCAACAGTTTTTTGGATCAAGCGATGTTGTAGCTCAAATCTTGTTGCCAGGCTTGCCTGCTTCTCTTTTCTCTCTTAATTTGTTCAGACTAGTTTGAAATGAGTCAGTGATGGTGCTTCCGCAGGAGAGCTGTGTGGCTTCCTAGCTCTTGCTGTGAGAAACATCATCCTCATGTTTGGCCAGGCTTTTGTTTAACCCAAACCTTTACCCCTCCATTTTCCTGTCTCTCAATAAACACATTGAAAGCCCCACACTTTTTTCTGATGTCTCCAGGTAGCTTCTGGGCTTTTACTATCTTTTCCATCACTGGGGGCACTTCTACATAGAGACCTCTGAGCAGGCCTTACTCCTTGGCCAAGCAGTTTGGGCATATGAGATTCTATTTCAGAAATCATGTACCTGCCTTACTGAACCAGAGTTTGGGGTAAGAAGCCAAGCTAGGAGGCAGGATATGGTTCCATTTGAAAGCAATACTGTGTTAATGCATATACACAGCTTTAGAAACGTAGCAGGGCTGTTACAGTGACATCTAAGGTTTCCCTAGACATTCCTGCTCTTTCCACCCTGTAATTTTATATAGTGAGCCAGTAAAATAAATGAACAGCAGACATAGGAATCTGCCTGAAAATACATTGATCCCAGTACTGAGGATCTGGACCCAGCTATAGGTCTTGCTTAGAGGCTGGTCTTCAACTTTTGTTGACTCATCAGCCCTCCTGATTTAGTGTTGTCTGAAAATATAGGGTTTTTTAAAATATATTATTATTTGTAGACCTTTTACAAGTAGTCCACAAGTTGGAAGTGGAGCCTATGGAGGTAGTTTATAATTTAGCCACTCAGCCTATTTTTTTCTTCTCCTTTTGCACTGAAGACTTCACAGGGTTTTCAGCTGGCAATTAAAACCACTGCAGCAGTTTTATTAGCCCTGCCTGCCATCTTGTTCTACCCATGTTATTTACTTATGCTAATTGGTCAGGTATTAAAGAACAAACACAGCAATTAATTAGTGGTCTGACCAGAATTATAAAGAAATAAAGGCTTTTCATGGGTGTCAGATTTGAGTCACTCACAGAAGCTTACAGAGTGAAAAAATGAAGAAGGATGAATCATGGTCAAAAGAAACATTTTCAGCCACGCAGTATGGCATCCAGATGTGTGGGAATTGACTACACTTTTAGTTCAGGGCACCTTCAGTCTTCTAACAGGCATTTATTCTCTCAGAGGGCTGGGTTTGACAGGGAGCAGCAAGCCATGGAGAGACTGTGCTATTCAGGGAAGCTGGCTTGATGTGGTGACCTCAGGTGTTCAGGCAGCTCATCTTGGACAGAGGAAAAGCACCTTGCCCTTGAGGCTGGACTCGCACATGACTTCCTGTCTCAGATGTCCCTGGATGAATTTAGATGTGTCTTCTTTACTGGAAATCTGGACTTACAACTTTGGAATTTGTGCTAGCAAGGCAGTTTATGAAAAGGCAGCTTTCCTGTGGTGCCTGATGGCATATGGATGTCACATCTGGGGGCTGATAAAAGTAGCCCTGTCCTTCACTAGTTTGTACAATGCAAACACCAGCTTAACCTGTCCCTCTCAAGAATCAGAACCATTCAAAGTACATGACAGTTTTAATGTTTTTTGTCCACTGTCTTTGGTGGCCATTTGGGAAAATTATTTCTCCTCCATAATTGTTGTGCCACAGAAGGATAGTTAGAATCCATCTTATTATGAAAACATGGAAAGTGTTAGTGAGGGAAGGCAGACAAGTGCAAACTTGCACTGAAAATGCAAGTATCCATTTCTGTATGCAAAACCCTTACAGTCACCAGCTAACACTTTGCAGCTCAATACATGAACAGCTCAGAGGTTATTTGAGGTTCATCAAAATGCTCCTTCTTGGCTTTGTAGTCCATGACTCCACTACAGAAAGATTTCACACCCTCTGGTAACCAATCTAGGCAGATAATGAGTCACCCCTGAGATAACAACCAGTGATGCCCAGGAGTGAAGAGGATTTCAAGCAGAGACTCCTGGTGGCTGCAGACAGCGTGAAACTGAATGACGAGAAATCATGCAGTATAGATGCATACAGCTCTGTGAAATGAACAAGGTTCAAACGTTGGGATGTTACATTTTTTGGCTGCTCCAACTCAGAGTCTGCAGAACCTCTGGTGAGCATCTGAGCACACTGCTGTCGCTCTAAAGCAAAACCATGAGGAGAACCAGAGGAATCTGGCACGTACAAACATCACCAGATATGTAACTGAGTAATGACCTCCCAAACAGCTGAGAAGAGCAGCAGATCTCATATTCACCCAGAGAAAGGTTGCTAGCCCCATCTATTGCTACCATTGCTGCTATTGTTATTTTTAATTGTCTCTTTTTGCCAGGATGTTCTCCAGCCAAATGATACATCCTAAAGGACAGCATGGCATCCACAGAGCTGCCAGTGAGACAGCAGTGAACACGTCAAGGAAACATTTAAGGGATCCCTTCCTCTTGCTTTTGCTGCACAAGCTGTTTGAGGAGACAGATCAGTCAAGGAACTGAGAAACATCAAAAAATTAGACTAACCTCAGAACTGAAGCACTCAGCAGAAAGGAGGCCAGAGGGAGGAGGTCTCAGACACTTGAAGTTATGCCTGAGGATGGCATGAGTCAAGCAAAGGTTGCAATGTGAAGGGCAGATGTGGAGCTGAACCTGCCCATTTTGGGAGCAAACTTCCTCCTAACACAGTCTGTTCCCTATGCCGACAGCTCCTAGAGAGATCACCTCTGGAGCAGTGTGGCGTTCCCATTAGTAATGCTGGGAGCTGAGGACACTCAGTGTGATGCAGTAAAGAACAAAAATGAAAGCTCTCAGCTTTGTAAGTGACTTCAGATGGCGTGGGCCAAAATAGTACTAGAGAAATAGTACTTAGAATAGTGCAGCTGTTCTGAGCAATGCTTACAAGGATGAGAGAGCTGCTATGACTTCAACACTAAGAAAGTTTGCAAACTTTCTGTTTCCTGTTTTGACATTGACATGTTTATTAACAGCAAAACAGACATGAATTTAGGGCAGACATGAAACAAGGCCTGAACTGAACATGTAATATTTTTTTTTCATTTTACTGAGATAGGACTCCAAAGAATCTCATCTCTCTTCCTGAGGGATACTCGTCTCCTTTTATTTCTATTTAGCTTGTTAGCAGAAGAATGGGACTGAATTTGGTCCTTCAGTGCAGGCATACCCTGTTCAACCTGAGAAGCATCTAGCTCCATTGTGGGAGTGGGACCCAGGCATTCCACATGATCTGTTTGAGATGGATGAAATAAACTCTATAGAACAGGGAAAACCACAAAAATTACCGATACCGAAATTTAGTTAAAATTAATTTTCTTACCATTGTGAAAAGCATCAAAGAAGGCATGCAATAAGCATGGGAGAAATGAGGATTTTGAGGATTTCCTCCAAAAAGGCAAAATAGCTCTCTTCTCTGTGTTGGGCAAAAAAACTCCCAAATCTGCCCAAGGAAGACAATCCACAGAATCACAGGTAATTTCTTGATGGCCCTTGATCCAGCCATTAAATAGGCCTGACATTGTTAGTGTATAAGAGCTGGTGTTTTTGCAGCTTGTAGTGGCATGGCTGGAAGCCATATATAGAATTATATAGACAGGATGAAATGTTTCCAAGGGAAAACATGCACAATGAGAATATGCTCTGTTCTTCCCTAAAGCAACAGGCACTGTTGCCAAGCTATGCTTAGTCAAGCTGCTGTACGTACCAGGAAATGGGCTGTCTTCCAATGTAAAGCTATAAAACAAGACAGATAAAAGGGGTTGAAATAAAAATAAAGGGAAAGTGGAAACTTTTTCCCTTGCTTATATTTCTCCCTAGACATGGCGAGCCTTTGGAAGATGCTGCCATTATTATCATCCATGAGCTTTCACCATGCCAGGCTCTGGTTTCAGTGGCCTTGCCCGTGTCCTGCAGCTCAGCAGGTGACCACCTGTTCCACATGCCTGAGTAGCAATTTGCAGGTGGCTCCGAGCAGCATTGCTGAGCCAGTACCCAGTGCCTACCTAAATGGGAATGAGAAATTGCTCCCCTGGAACAGACCTATTTTATTCCATGGCCTTTCATCAAGTTCTGAAAGGAAAAAGTGAAGATATTGGAGGGTAGCTACAGAAGGATCATGTCCCGTCTCCATGCTTCAGTTTCCCCACTATGCGTCAGGTGGGAATATTTCACCCCAGAGCACTGCATGGATGGAACAGTCACTAAGTGCACAGCTCTGTCATCACCACAGGTACTAACACACCATTGCACATATTGCTGTGTCTTCCCTCAGCCTTGATTGAAATCCAGGATGAAGTGAAGGGATGCACACACTGCACACAGACATTCACTCCCTTCCTTCAGAGCTTAAGTGTGACAAAAAGCAATTCTTTGTTATTAACTGCAACAGGTCCAGACAGTGAAGCTGTTTTTGTATGGATGATGATGCCATCAACAACAGGGAGGGAGAATGGATGAGGAAAGACAACATTTCTCTATTCCCCCCCAGTTAAAATTTCCATTTGAAAGCACCAAAAATGACACATTTTATAAATGCCAAAACATTATTCTAAAATATTAAATGTAATAATGTAAATATGGAATAGAAAGTATCAATACACATGCTACCTTATGCCCAAATATAAATGTAGCTGGACAAAAACAAGCTGTGAGTGAACAAATTGAAAAACTTGGAACAAAGTAAGATTTTCTTGCTGCTGTAGCAGCCTGACATTTTTCAGTCACAAATTTACTCAGCGTCACATGTTCCCAAGAAACATTTTGCCTTGAAATGTCCCTTTCCAATGGAAAACAGCTTCGGTCACAATTTTTTTTTCAGCCAGCTTTGACTGTGGCCAGCAAGGGCCCATGGGGATCCTCTGGGGAGGGCTCAGTGTATTTGCTTGGGAGTACAGCATGCCCTCAAAAGATGGTGCTACAGATTAAGAATAGACAGCATGGGACCCAACATCTCTGCTGCAAAAATGAGGAGGAGGATGATTTTTTTTCTTTAGCGTTGCATCAGCACAATGCCAGGATATTCTGAGAACATGTGTCAGCACCGCTCTCTAAAACCTGAAGCACAGGCACACATGGGCTCATACTGAGGTCAGACATCTCAAGAACCAACACAATCCTAGCGGAACTGAGAAGTGTTAACTAGAACAGAAGAGGTTTTGAGCCATGGAATTGGCAAACTCAAGGACATGAAACTCTGGTAAGGGAGATTACTTGAGTTCTGTTTTGTTTAAGGAAGTGCATACCTGTGTTGCTCTTATCTGTGTTTGGGATTTTCTTGAAGTCCTGTCTCAAGCAGGTTTTCTGACATCAGTTATGGCTGTGCTCCTTAACAGCCAGTATTAGGGGATGACTAAGAACATATTGTGGATTTTGTGCTGTAAAAAGCTGTAAACATTTGGCATTTCCACTCCTTGTCCCTTTCCACTATAGCACTAAGGAGTTCTCTGGAGATAGAGAATAGACAGATTCATGTCATGCTTAACCTTTGCCTCCCTGCAGACATGTGAGCAGCCAGGATGTGCAGAGCCATGACTCAGAGTGAGGGTAGCCAGTGGAGGGAGATGAAGTTGGGGCCATTTCAACAGTAGAAGCAGGAGGCAGTACAAATTCAGTGAAGTCTTTTTTCAGGGGTAAATGATAGGAGGAAATAAGGCCTGCCCCTTCTCAGCAGGCCTTCCTCTGCTCTGGTCAGTGTCAGGCATGAAGTAGATGAGAAGAAGTGGGGTTGCCTCTCCAAACTGAAGGCATTTTCAAGAGCCTCAGAGATTTCCAACTTCTTTACCTTTGAAGCAGAGGAAAGAAGGTGATTTGATCAAAGTCTTCAGGTGAAGGTTACCCTTGGAAATCCAGCTCCAGCTGGCAACAACAGCCAAGGTGGCCCTGGTTGCCTGATCTGCAGGTGAGGGAATACTCATTCCACATCTGGAACAAATAACCCTACTATAGTGAGCACAGTGGTGTGTCCTCTCTGAGGTTGGTTGGAAAGTGATAAAAAGCACACAGGAGAAGGTGTAAAGCTGAGGATTCCTGTATGCTGACGCTGCAGGCAGAGAGGCAAGCACAGCAAAAGACATTCATTTGGTGGAGCTGCTATAGGTTTGGCATGGGCTTATTGCAAAGATATGATTTACATTTGGAAAATAAGAAATGCACGTGCCTGTGGCTTTCTCACTCGCACCTGCGCTGTGCTACCGTGGAAGGTGGTGTGGTACTCCTTTAACAGGTTTGTGAACCCTCCCCCAGCACTTAACATCTCTCATTTTTGAAGCTGCTGGGAGTAGGACAGCAAAGGGGAATAGGGGAAGTGTTTTCTGGGCCAGATGCACACCTGATATTTCTTGCTTGTTCATTTAGCTACCTAAAGCCCCAGCATGCACTTGTAAGAGCAGGTGAGATGCAAGATTGGAGGTGAGGAGCTGAGCTTTGCTCCCTGTGAGTTTGACTTTTAGCCTGACATCATTATGAAGGTTTATTCAGTTTGTTCAATTTAATCTGCCAAGCCCCCGCCCCTCAAAAATCCCTCAGACCCTCAAATCTGCCTACTGTTGCAAAATCAGAGCTTGTTATGATACTGAAAGACTACAGAAACAGATGTGAACCCGTTATGAGGGAAGGGTGACGGATGGAATTTCACTTAGGAGTGACTGAATCTGTTAAAAAAAAAAAAAAAAAAAAAGAAAAGCAAATGTGTTAAGAACGGCTCTAAGAAAATGCAACCAATAATTAATACAGGGATTGAGCTTGCTTGAGGCTACCTGGAGGCCCAGTGCTTAGGAGAGAGAAAAGAGGATTAGGTACTTCACTTGTAAGAACAGCACCCATCAGCTCCAGCAGATAAGAAAATCGCTACAAGAGCCCCGTGCCTCCTGCCTGGTGGCGTTGACTGGGGCGAGACTCAAGTTATGTCCACACGCCCACACGGGAGCACAATTAGCGAGGTGCTGCAGGCAGGGCTGCTTTCCTTGGAAAACAGAACTGATCCCTGCAGCTGGAGGCCAGAAACTGAGAGGTGAGTCTGTTCCAGCAGGGAAGCTGCTGCCATGGAAAGGTATGGGACTGGTATTGCCTCCACGTCTGCACAGATCAAAGGGCATAAGAGTCTGGGAACAGACTCCTTTCAGTGACATTAAGTAGTGACATGAACTCAGACCAGGGACAGAGTAAATACCTGTGTGTGTGTGTCTGTGTGTGTGTTTAACAGCATATAGGCAAAGTCAAGAACTTTGCCATGGGATGTAGCTATAAGAACATTTAGCCAGGTTAAAGGGAAAACAGAAAGTCCCTGAATTTTCTGTTGAATACAAGATTTTTCACAGCAACTGGAATGAATTATCATGATTTTGAAGGAGATGTTAGATTCATTGATACCTAGTGCAGGCCAATATTGATTATTAAAGAGCAAAGACCTAACTTAGGATCTGGGTTTGTTTCATCCTGTGAGGGTAAATTCTAACATTTTACTCCTTTCTGGGGCTGCTGACTGTTTGAACTGGGACATGGCAATAAATAGACTTTAGTTCTGCCATTATCTGTGATCCTATGAAATAATCTGCCCTATCTCTCTAGAGAAGTCTGAACTACATCGTCTAGGGTATGTGATATGTTTCAATAGTCTCTCCCCAGGGAGCTTCTTGCATTTGTCTGGCTCTGCATCCCCAAGACACATCACTGGTGGGAATTCTTCATCCCACTGAC
>VXBC01011832.1:11765-69849 GCA_013399945.1 Ploceus nigricollis
TGCCCTTGCAGTGCCCAAGGCCAGGCTGGACACTGGGGCTGGGAGCACCTGGGACAGTGGGAGGTGTCCCTGCCATGGCAGGGGTGGCACTGGGTGGGCTCTAAGTCCCTTCCCACTCAACCAGACTGTGGTTCTGTGGTTGTGCCAGTGCCCAGGAATAGCCTGTGTTACCTGGACACTGCAGGAAGAACTCAGAGAAAAATGAGCTGAGCAAAATGTCACAAAATCATTACTAGAGTGGTTTAGGGCCTAAAATATATATATTATGTAACCCAACATCCTCCAAAACAGGAGAATCCACAGCTGGCCATATTTTCCACCTCATCACCAAAAGAAATTAATATTTTCACTTATTAAAGCAGCTGGCCAACCATCTGACACCAGCAACACCTGCGTGAGTAACAGTGCTGCTACAGGAGATGCTGTTTTGTAACACGCTTGAGGAAGGTGTTAAGAGGGTGCTCCATAAATCCATTCTCTGTTCAAACACAGCAGTGAAATCCCCTCTGCCTTAAGGTGAATTTGTCTTCAGGAGGTGACAGCTACAACAAGCTCTCAAGTGGGGAACTGAAAGCTTCCTCGTGGTGCAGGGTTTTTTAAGATTTTCATGAAATCCAAGAGATAACAACCTGTGTGACACCTTCCTAATCCTGAGCACTCAATACAGGGTTACTTTTCCAGCTCTCAGCTTCAGGCATTTTTTTTTATTCTAGGTAGTAAGAATTTATTGCTAAAAAATGCAGTAAATTCCTTGAAACACTTTTAAAAGCCTACATGTTGCTAAAAATAAGTATAAATACCCATACACAGGCTGTTCTCTAGAAGAGAGTATTTTTGAGGAAATAATTGTAACTTCACCATTCAGAGGGAAGAGCAATCGTCCTTCCTTTGTGCTGGCACTGAATTTATACGTGTGTAATATAAATACAGATGTCCAAACAGACTCATGAAACCATCATCATAGCAAAGAAGGAGGGGGAAAAAGTTACTGAGAAAGTTTCGCTGAAATTCATGGAGTTGCAGCAAGAATTGATACTGATTACTTGACTGTATTTAGCTGTAATTAAGTAGCTCCACATTTCCTGCGTGGAAAGGAATGTTCCTGTTAGTAAGCAAAGCCGGGCAACCTCAAATCTCCTGGCAGGGGTTTAAGTTCTTACCTGGTCATGCTGACACAAATGAGGGATTATGTATGTGGCTACCAACTGCACTCCCCAGAAAAACACATTTTTTGGCTTAGATGAACACATAAAATTAATTCCTCTTGATGATTCTGGCAACCCAGGGCAGGTATGAGACTGTTCTCTCTTATAAGAGCTCCCCAGAAGTAAAGAATCTCCCTTGATGTGTCTTCCCAGATGAGCAAAGATGAACAACTGAGCAAATTTACAAATCTAAACCAGAAATTTTCTCCTTGGTAGGATGCAAGAGTTCAGACAATGCATGTAGACAAAACCCAAGTTCAGGTCTAAGGTTCTTCAATAGTTTCACTAAATAATGAATCACAACATAAAATAGAATCACAAAACAGTGCCACAATTCACTTGATGTTTTAAAAAAATTATATATCATTTTCATGCATAAAAATTCAGTTAAGATATCCTAAGTCATCCAGGCATAAATGTAAACAGAAAATTGGTTGCTTACCTCCCACCCCAGCCATTAAAAAGGAGATACCCAAAGGGGCTTATTTATCTCCTTGGTCCCAAATATTTATGTTAGCCTGTATTTGTTTCTCTATCTAACCTCCATGTATTTCCACTAACCGAGCTGAATTTTGGTTTTCCAGGCAAATTTCAGGGAAACATTGATTCTGATGAGACACTGCACTGTCACCTTGCTGTTTGAGCCCAGTGTAATGCCCTGGTCAAATAATCCTCCTCTTTGTTTGCAAATGGTGAATTAAGGTAGAAAGCAATGGGTCTTGAGACTTGTTCCATGTAAAATAAAAATATATATTTTCCTTTACATATAAATTCCACATTTCTAAAGCTGAGTGCTTCTACTGTTCCAGGGTATCACAAGTGAAGATCACAGAGCAGGGGTGAACATTTAACAGCTGTTAAACCTGCTGTTATCTGGTTTTGTTGGTTCTTCCTCCTGTCTAAGTCTCACTGAAATTTAAAAACGGGCTGCGGATGCAATTATCAAGCATGTGTTACCACAAGTGTTAAAAAAATCATTGTAGCTGTGGGCCATATTTTGTACATCTCACATGGGAAAGATGGCTTTTCAGGTTGATATGACAGAGAACAAAATAAACAATGTGCTTTCATTAATAATTCCAAATGTCTGGCAAACAAATTCCACACCCATGGAATTTGAAGGGCTGCACTCTGTATTCCATACCCACCAATGGCAAGTAATGGAAGTTAAAAACATAATCTGACAAAACAGAATGTGGATGCATTTCACACTCCCAGCTCTGACGTGGCACACCCTAGACTCTGCATGCAAGTGACAACTGCTGAATGTACAGAGTAAAATCTGTGTTCCAGTGTCAGCTGCTCAGACTCTGTTTTACACTGCAAATAAAATGGGACTGGGAGAGAAGCCAGGATGGTGGTAGGGAAGTTCCTCATAATCTGGTTCGCAGTGGCAGCACCACCAGGCAATTCCAAAAAAACCAACAGCTGTCGGGGGAGGCTGCAGAAGCAGTGCAGGGTAGGGAGCAAACCTGTGAACAACCACAGCTACAAGGAGAAACACTAATTGGGAATAACAGCAGCTCCCAGGGGCACGGAGAGCTTCCCTGGCAGGCAGCAGAGCACGGCAGAGCCAGATGTTCCCACACGGCTGCTCCGGGCACCTGAGCTCCAGAGCTGGACGTGCTCACTCAGTGCAGGCTCCAAGGGCTCTGTTTGTGACAGCCCCAACCCCTTTGCTCCCTGAGGTGTGATGTGTGGGGGATATTCCCAGGATGTGGATGTCCTGTGTGCTGGGCAACAAGGGGCTGTGGTGGAGAAGGTGGCTCCCAGGTGCAGCAGTCTCAGCCCCACACCCTGGCTGCCACAAGCTCACACCATGTCCCACGAGCATTCCTTTGTGTTTATATTGCTTTTTCTGCCTCACAGATGGGGCAGATTTTCTAGAGGTAAGTTCAGTAGATCCAGCAACTCTGGCTCTGGCTTGTGCATCTGTGTGCAGCCTCAGCAAGGGCAGAGGCACAGGAGGCAGGAGATGAGTGACTTCAAGGGAGGTCAGGCCAGGGTGGTGCTGAAGAGGTGCTCCCACAGCTGCAGCCAATTCCTCACCATCATCAGTGGTGAGTTCTGGCCAGAGAAAAAGCCATGAGCAACCATTTCCACTCTGGTGTGGCTGACCAGCCAGGAAGGATCCTTCAGCTTCATCCCCAGGGAAGTCTGCAGCAGCTTTATCACAGCCTAACCAGTCCCAGTCCTTCACCTGAGGGCTCTGGAGAGGCGACAGCAAACACAGAAAAGGAGTTAAATTAAAATCCTTGCAGCAGTTGTGCCAGACCCCCAGTGCTGTGCTGGGGGAACCAATATAAAACACTTCTCCACACCTGAGAGAGACCCCAGGAGCTCAGAGGCCCTCTGGACTCATGAAGGCTGTCAGCAATGGGCTGAGCACCTCTCTCTGCACAAATTTTCATTGCAAAGCGAGGCTACAAGGCAGGCATGTAAGCAAAACACTGAAAGGTGAGTCCTAAATTAACTGACCCAAGAGCTTCAAAGGAGGAGGTAATGGTTCTGCCATTTATCCATCTGATCTTTGGAACAGCAGGATGGGAGAGGAAAGGATGATTTCCTTTTCTCGTACCTGTCAGCCACAGCAGCATCCGTGCTCTGCTCAGGTGCCAGTTTTGCATAACTCAAAGGCAGATCCAGGCCCACAACTGGGCCCACAGTACTGAGCCACAGTGTGATGTAATTTGTGTTTCTAGGGGGAAAAGAAAAAAAAAACACAAAAAAAACACCATAAATAAATTATCCCAACTTTTTCTGAATTGCAGACAGACTCAACAGTCACAAAACAACTTCAGATGGGGCTGTTCCTTCATTTTTCCTACCACAAATGTATTTTAATTTTCAGGCCTGAAGTGACAATACAGAAATCTGATTCTGCTGGCACTAAGGAAGTAGCTTTGGCCATTTCCACCCTGCAGCTGATTGACTTCACCTGCATTGCAGAAAGCCTTGCAAGGCCCAGCAGTGCCCCTCACCTGTGGTGCTCCTGTGAGCCTCTCAGCACAGCAGAGATGAATTCATTGGTTCGACAGGGGTGCAGGACAAAGAAAGGCTGCCCGAGGATGGGGTGCTCCTAAGAGGGAACAGNACATTCTCCTCTGATGAAAGGAAGATCAGCAACCAGGCTACGCCACTTATTTTAGTTAACATGTAATGGTTTATGAAAGTAATTCAAGTTACTGTATCAGCATTAACTGGTGGCAGAGAGGCAAAGCTACTGTGTAAACCACAGTCTGAGCAAATGTAACACATAAAACCCATTCCCCTCAGGAAAAAAATGTCTTCAACCACCCTGAGCCCAGCTGCCTTCTCAGGTTGGTGCTGGGAAATACACATGGTTCCATTTAGAGAGGCAGGAAGAAAGGAGAAGGAAGTGCTCTCAAGGTGGCTTCAACTTCCACCTGGTTCTGATGCTGAAAATGTTCTCACGAGGATCTTTAAGTTCTCTTTAAGTCTAAAAGAACTTTAGAAAACTCCCAGAAGCTTCAGAATATAGAAAGAGTGTTCAGAAAGCTTTGTTTCACACTGCAAACAGATAACTTACATAAGAATGCTACCATCTGCTGTTGTCAAAAGTGAATTGATGCAGTTTTTCCTTGAGAAAGAGTAGTATTTTGAATTAAAACCCCCTTTTCATTATCTGCTCAAATTAACTTAGGCCTCCAAATAATTCCAGAAAATACATGGATTGTGCTAATAGTATACCTTAAAGACAGTAAAAAAAGTATATAGCTAATAATATTTACAAAACTATTATGCAAGTTAAAAAAAAATAAATTGTGCAAAAAATTTCAGCAAGCTTCACGAACTCCCAGAAAGAAGAGAGAAGTAACCCAGGTTTAAGTGACTCAGCTCTCTTAACAAGGCATGAAGACAATTCCCAAAGCTGAATATTCAGCCTGAAGTTATTCCCAACCATCCTGACCCCCATTATTTGATTTTGCCCTGCACTCCTTGCTTCAGCAAACTACCAGTGAGTGACACATGGAGGCCAGACTTGATTTTTTAAAACAGTTTATTACCTTTACATTCTACATCATTCTTCTTTTAGTCCTTCCTCTTCTTACATGACAACAGAGTGACACTGAAAACATTCCCAAACGCAGGAATTCCATGCTACCCAAAAGACAGGAACGTGTTACACACTCCTGGGAAACCACAGAAGTACAAGAGACACAAAGAAAACCTGAGCCAAGAGCCACTAAGGAGCAGCTTTTAAACAGGGAAAAGGCTGAGGTGGGGATGAGAAGCTTGTGGAGCATCAGGAAAACACTCTGAGAGCATCAGCTCTGATTCAGTCAAATGCTACCTTCCAAATCCTGTACACAATGGCATCCTGTGAGGCTCTGATGTGCACTCAAGGTTAAACCACTGACACAGCAGCTCTGAGAAGGAAGCACGGGGATGCTGCCAATAAAAATGCAGGAGTTATCAACGCCCTGGATGATTTCAGAATTGGTAATGTGCTACAGAGCCTCTCACTGTCAGGCCCCCAGCCTGCCCTGAGAGAGGGTGAGGTGTCTGTGGTGGGATGAACCCCCAGACCTTCTCAAACACTGTCAGAAGGGTGAAAATGAATGACAGTTTGTGCTGCATCAGCTTCATTAGCATTAGCTCACTGCCTGCTGCACTTACCTGGCAGAAGGATGACACTCCACATGCACTGAAATATAACCTGAGCAAAACATTAGGGCAGCAGTTCTACCCTTACCTAGGCTGGTCCGGTGCCAGCCTGTAACTGTATTTCGGTTACACCAAAAATATAAAGTCCTACTGGGACTTCATGAAGAAAAAACCCAAGACAGTACTAACAATATGTAAGAATCATCCCACTTCTTGTTTACAATTAATCTTTCTCTAGTCAGTCATGCAGCAGGGCAGTGTGAGAGTTTCAAGTCAATTCCCACAAGCATCGCTGGTGTTGTACTGCAAGAACCCATTTGCAGGTTGCCCACAACTCTTCTGGGCAGTAATACTCTGAGACGCAGTTTATTTGAAATCAACAGCATTATTTTCTTGGATCTGTCTATGATTTTGGATCCATCCAGCTATGAGGCTGATTTACAGCAGTGCCTGTTCAGCTCCACACGCTGGAATCCATCACACATCTGCATATCCCTCCAAGTCTGACCCTGCTGGGATGGGGAAGGAATACATTCACAGGCAGGCACCAGCTCTGCTGAACTTGGAAGCTCAAAATGTTGCTTCATTTATTTTCTGTAGAAAGACCTCTCTCCTAGGTGACGCAGGAAAGATGTGTGAGGATGTTCTGTGCCTGCTGCTGTAGCTGCTGCCTCAACTCCTGCCATTAAAAAAACCTGGGAGAGAGAGATGGATGCAAGACATGGAATGTTCCATGGGGTAAATTGAAAATGAATCACAGAGTCCTGGAATGGTTTGGTTTGGGAGGGGCCTTAAAGCTCGTCCCATCCCACTCCTGCCATGGCAGGGACACCTCCCACTG
Organism: Ploceus nigricollis; assembly: GCA_013399945.1. Classification (NCBI taxonomy): domain Eukaryota; kingdom Metazoa; phylum Chordata; class Aves; order Passeriformes; family Ploceidae; genus Ploceus; species Ploceus nigricollis. The sequence continues at coordinate 18,441 of VXBC01011832.1, forward strand.
TCCCAGGCTGCTCCCAGCCCCAGTGTCCAACCTGGCCTGGGGCACTGCCAGGGATCCAGGGGCAGCCCCAGCTGCTCTGGGCACCCTGTGCCAGGGCCTGCCCACCCTGCCAGGGAACAGTTCCTTGTTGCATCGCTCTGGGGAAGGGTTTTTCCCCCTCTAGAGACCCCTGTAGCTGTAATCACGTTAGTCTAACCCTTCCTTCCTTTCTGTACCCCACTGGCTGGGAGCCAATTATCCCTTCCTGAACAGGAGTCTGGATAATGCCCTGTCCCTTCCTTGTTCACTCTCTTCCCCTCTTCCTCCACTGGGAACTTCCAGGAATAAAGCCTTGGACTACATCGGGGGTAAGAGCCTCTTTTGAAATCTTTTGCCTTAACCCTGAAATATTTCCCCCAAAGCTCTCAGATTTGGGCTAGTCTAGTAACATCAGGGGGGCTGTGGGGGAAATTATTTCAGTTCCTAATTCCCAATATCCCATCCATCCCTGCCCTCTGGCACTGGGAGCCAGTCCCTGTGTCCTGAACCTGGTTGGCTCAGGAACGCCAGCCCAGGCTGGGACTGAGCGAGCTCTGAGCACAGCTCTGAGCACAGCTCTGTGCAGGTACAGCCCTCCACGCACAGGGGCTGAGCAGGGAAATGTCACAGCACTGATCTGAGCAGTGGCAAAGACTGGGCAGTTCCCAAGCACAAGTATAATTAAGACTAAACCTCTGTCAGATTGGATTAAGTCATTTTATCAAGCAGTCTCCATGTCGGATTTAAACCAAAAATAAACATTACTTCAGATAAGGGGTAATTGTCTGTAGGTTTCTGTACCGTGCTCTGCTGCTCTCCTCCCCAGCCAGCAGGAATTTTGTTGTCAGTACATCTCTTGTAACAGCACCATTTATTTTCTCTGTCATAACTGGAGCTCTTCCAGGGGTAATGGCTTCTATTTTCTCCAGTGCTACATTAAACTGCCTTCAAGCATCCATCACAACATTTATGGTCTCTCCATTGATGATAGTGCAGGGGATTTGTGCCTGAAACTGCCTCTTCCCCAACCTGGTTTGCATGATGTTGCTTTGCAAAAATAAATTTACACAGGGGTGTCAAAAAGTTCATGCAGGATCCTACCAGCAAACACCACAGCCAGTGCCAAGTGATTCCAGACATTTTCCCAGCAGTCACCAGGTCAGAAAAAGAAGGCAGAATTAATAAAACATGCCCCCCATAATCTCTTCCATTTAGGAGAAGGAAACAGTGATGCAATTAATAAAGAGGATATAAGTTTTTCCTTTCCTTCCAATTTCTGACCACATTTACTGAAACAAACGGCTGAGTTTAAGTAAAAATTTTTCACTCAAGATTATACAAGTAATTTATGTTCTTGAATTCATGGTCTATCTTCTTTTTTATTCCTTATTTTCATACACATCAATAATGACTTTCTTGTTAATATAATCCAACTCTACACGTTCAGAAAGAAGGCAGGAAGATTTCTCTCTTCAGACTGACCCTGAGTCCCACAGCCAGAACAGCAACTGCACACATGGAACTTCAAACGTGTGCAACTTGAGGTCAAAGGGATTTTCCTCTAATAATGGAATTACTACAATGGAAAATCTATTACTATGGAATCACTATGTTGCAAGCACAACATTAAGGAACTGTAATGACACAGGGAACTTTTATAACCCTGACAGAAGGTGTAAATCACAGTAATAAAGCTGTTGGTAGCACAGTAATTGCACAAGGCTTCTCCATCCTACTCACTTGGGGTTATGCTGGATTTTGGGAATCAGGAATTGTTCCCTGGCAGGGTGGGCAGGCCCTGGCACAGGGTGCCCAGAGCAGCTGTGGCTGCCCCTGGATCCCTGGCAGTGCCCAAGGCCAGGCTGGACACTGGGGCTGGGAGCACCTGGGACAGTGGGAGGTGTCCCTCCCATGGCAGGGGTGGAATGGGTTGAACTTTCAGGTCCCTCCCAACCCAAACCAGTCTGGGATTCTGTGACCTGGGATAGATAAAATGTATTTATGGTCACTGACTTCAATTCACAACCAGAAACCAACTCATCCTTCTGGCTTAACTGAGGCAAGTTTCCCCAGCTTTGCAACAAAACACAGAAACCCCACCAAATCCAGGAGCTGAGGGTGGAACAGTCTGCCCTGCCTGTGACAGTGCTGAGGAATGACCTGGCAAGTGCCACTGGCACTGCTCTCCTGCTTTGCTCAGACAACCAAAGCAAACCAAGCAGGGGAAAGCATGGAGGGACCCTGACAAGACAAAGAAGTGCAAACTAGCCCCAGAAAGCAGATTTCTGTGGTTACTGAGCCTGTCTTTGTGGAGGAGGCTGCCGAGTGGTTTGATTTACCCCCAGCTCTTTGCAGCCAGCAGTTGCAGCTGCCCCCATGATTTAATGTCCCCATTCCCTGTGCTCCCAAAGACCCACAACCAACTTCAGTGATTTTTTTTATCAACACCTTCACCACTTCCAACACCACGCAGGCAATTGAGCAGGATCCTGTCCTTCTTCCATCAAATACCAAGCCCAAGCTGAAAAGGCAATTAAATGGCTGCGTCTTCCTGAGGAAAGCAGAGATGCTTTGGCAGATCCTACAACACAGAAATACAAGGACACTTAACACAGCCAGAATTTCTCTGAGATGAACCACGCCTACCACTTTGCATCTGCTGCTTCAAATCCATCATGGATCCCAAGAAAGGTGCTTCCAAACCAAACCATTCTGTGACTCTGTAATTCACATTTTATGCCCCAAATCTGCCTGATTCTGGAGTATCTGCATTTTTGAAGAGGTGTTGATTATTTTTTACATTTTATAACTCTATTATTCTATTAAATTTATTTCTTTAATTATTTTATTAAATAGCTAACAGAAGATCCCTGAAAGGCAGAAGAGGTAATGCAGGACAAGCAAAACAGTAGTCAAGAATAGCCAACACTGCTGGTCCATAATTACTCATTTTATATATGTATAATAAGGTTTGAATTATTAATTTCAAGAACTGGAGGAATCAAAGCAGTAGGTGACACTCAGGCATGTTTCTAAAGCTTAACAAGCTTCATTTAAGGCTTTAAAGCTTCTCACAAGCACGTAACTTATGCATTTAGGATTTTTCAAGAAAACTTTATACTTAAAAATTGGCAGGTCCATAGTTACATTGTCAAGAAATGGCATCTCAGCCATTTTCCTAAGAAAATAAACAGATGATTCTTCTTCCACGCTTGCCAAAAGTAGATTAATTCAGTTGTCACCATTTTAGTTATGTAGCATATAGTCTTAATTAATTACTATTTAAAATCTGTTCTTAAGTTATGAGATTCCTCTAAGGTGCAAAACTGAATGATCCAACAAGCTGTGGAAGTATGGAAAAGACACTGGAGACAGATTTCCTACCCTGATTAAAAAATTATAAGGGGGGAAAAAAAAAATCCAAACCCATGCTGGCATTTGACAAAAGTGGCCTGAAAGGGTTCATCCCATAATCCCAGAGATTCCAGAGGATGCCCCAGCAGAGCCTCCTGCCTCCCCCAGCAGCACCTGGGACAGCACAAGCCTGGGCTCCCTCTGTGGTTCACTCCCCCTGCACTGCTCCAGCAGATCTGCACCCTGGGCACTGCAGGACACACTTCTGCCAGGTAATTTTGCATCCATTTATGGACAAGTGGCCTCATGAATTTGTCTAAATGCTTTTGAACTGCTGACACCATCTGCTGCCACCACTCCAGAGCACAGGTGCTTAGGTATAAACTGCTTTCTGTTAGCACAGATACCTAACTCCCATTTCAGTGGCACTTAAAATGCTTTTTAAATTAATAAAGTAAAAAAAATACTGTTTAGAACGCCTTGTGGCCACTCCAGTGGCCTTTCAAATGGATCTGAGTGTGCCATACATGATCCTCACTTCTTTCATACTGTGCAGTCAACGCTGTTGTGTAATTTAGGATTTTTCCATAAGGGTGAATGTTCAGTAGGCAGATTCTTTCCAGTAGTGAATGGCCAGCAGTCAAGCTGGGGGAAGGCAGAACAGAACCCACCTCAGCTTACAAGGAGAAACGCCACACCAGGCAGGGAATGTGCTCTTACAACTCACTCGACAAATCTCTGCTTGGGAAACTCTCTGGAAGCAGAACCACTGCTAGATAAATTATCTGTAAATGCAATGCTCAGCACTGAAACAGATTTTTCCATAGAAGTAGAAAATAATCAAGAGAATCAATACTATTACATTGTAATTTGTTCGATTAATTATGAATCTGCATGGAAAATATTACTGAATCTTCATTGCAGAATAACTCAAGTAACAATAGTACTGGGACTTGAAAGTCTGTCCTGAATTATGCCCAAGAAACTGGGAGGGAACTTCACACTGCTTTCATCTCTGCATGTAAATTATTATAGAATCCTGGAATGGTTTCAGTTGGAAGGGACTTAGAGCCCACACAGTGCCACCCCTGCCATGGCAGGGACACCTCCCACTGTCCCAGGCTGCTCCCAGCCCCAGTGTCCAGCCTGGCCTTGGGCACTGCCAGGGATCCAGGGGCAGCCACAGCTGCTCTGGGCACCCTGTGCCAGGGCCTGCCCACCCTGCCAGGGAACAATTCCTAATTCCCAAGATCCCACCCAGCCCTGCCCTCTGGCACTGGGAGCCATTCCCTGGGTCCTGTCCCTCCAGCCCTTGGCAATTGTCTCTCTCCATCTTCCCTGCAGCCCCTTCAGGCCCTGCAAGGCCACCCTGAGCTGAGCCCAAAGCTTCTCCTGCCCAGGTGAGCAATGCCAGCTGTGCCAGCCTTTGCTGCCAGCAGAGCTGCTCCATGCCCTGCTCATCCTGGAGCCTCCTCTGGCCTGGCTGCAGCAGCTCCAGCTCCTCCCTGTGCTGGCCCAGGGCTGGGGCAGCTCTGCAGGTGGGCTCTGAGCTGAGGGGCAGAGGGGCAGAATCCCCCCTGCCCTGCTGCCCACGCTGCCTCAGCCCAGCACAGGGCTTTGGGCTCTGGGCTCAGCCCAGCACAGGGCTTTGGGGTCCCAGGCTCAGCCCAGCAGAGGAGTTTGGGGTCCCAGCCCTGCCCCACAGCACCCCCAGGACTCCTCCAGGGCTGCTCCCTCGTTCAGCCCAGCCTGTGCTGCTTCCTGGAACTGCTCCTGACCTGGGCCTGTTGAGCTCCTTGAGGTCCCCATGGTGCCACCACTTGTCCCTGGTCTCCACCTGGACATCGAGTCACTGACCCCAAGTCCCTGAGTGTGACCACCCAGCCCCACCACTCACCCACCCAGGGGTTCATCCACCAAACCCATGGCTCTCCACCTCAGAGACAAGGATGTCATGTCAGATGGTGTCAAATGCCTTGCACAAGTCCTGGCAGATGCTATCAGCTGCAGATCTATCAGCTGCTCATCCATTAGGCTTCTGTATTTACTCTACATTTAGTTTTAGTTCATTATTTGGTCTTCTCCCTCTATTAAATTAGTTGGACTATATTATTGTCCGTGAAGTCTTATGGGGAAAAGCATGACTAAACTGTAGGGCAGCTGAACATTATTAATCAGTGGCTAGTTTTAAAATAAAACCTCCTTGGTAGCTTGTACGATACTACAGCTTGGTTTAAACCCCAGGAGTTCAACACATTTTAGTGGGAAATAAATACCCACCCAGCTTTGCCATCCTCGTATCTTCCCCCTGTCAAATAGCTTTCCAGTCTGTACTGGTAAGACTCAGGAAGTTGTACTAATAATTTTCCAAAAATATTAGCAGGGGATCCATAGCAACTGTTGATGCAACTCAAATTCGTTAAGAGCGATCCTAGCAACCTTCTGTTAAGAAATACTGTATACAGCCTCCCCCACTTAGCAAAATCCCACAATATGGCAAGAAAGATTTGTGTGTCTAAGAATAGATACCTTACCACATTTTTCAAAATGACTGAGCCGTAATGATTTAAATCCTCCCTATCACATTTTCAGCAAGATGTGCCTCTACAACACTATATCAATGTGTTCTGTTCAGAGTTTTGACTCTTTCTCCTTTTTTAAATCACACTATTAACATCCCTGACATTTTAGAAATAATGTTTATTGATTTTTCTGTTAACACTGCTATAAATTAAGTGATGTAATGGACAGGATTATTGAGGTACTATAAAGAATGTGTCCTCCAGATTCCTAACTCCTGGTTGAAAAAGACTGTGGATTAACTCAGAAATAGGTGCAGTTCTGTGCTGTGATTTCCGTAGTTTAGGTTTGGTTGAATACTTTTGATATGACAGAAAGGACATATTAAAACTACCTGCTAAGTATCAAATGACAGAAGAAAACTACCTAGTTTAGATGAGGCTGTGAAATGAGTAGTTGAGAAAAAAGAGATGCAAAATTCCTGACCACTCACTACTCAGAAATGTAGGATATAGTCAGTAGCAGAATGGTCTGAGTTACTTTATCTGCAGCAACAGTAAATGGCTAAACCAGGAAAATGCTGATTTATTGTTGGTAAATCCAGAGCCATGGTGTCACACATGAAATGTGTCCCCTCCCATGCCTGGGAGCACTTTGGTAGCAGAAGTAATTGCATCTGACCAGTGTTGGTTAAAAAGGAGGGGAGTCATGTATGGACACACAGCTTCCAGAGCCCTTTGGAATCCTGACTCGCAGATTAATTTTTAAGACTATTTCTGCAGGATCTTCAAGTCACCAAGTTTTGCTCTTGTTTTATGGGGTAGTTTTTCAACCCCCAAGCCTCCTGTAATAATGCAATTCGATTTCTATCCTTGGATGTTTGGTTTTACATTCCACCATCACTAAGCATTGATTAAGCCTTAGCACATATACTTGATTGTGTTTACGACTTTGTTTCCTCAGAGGAAGGTCAGGCTTTATGACAACATCACTCTGTTAAAAACAAAATTGTTGGTGATGCTACTGACTGTGATCAGCTTCATTCATCAGCTTACAAAATTCTCTTGCCAGTTTGCTTCCACACAGAAAAAAATTAATGGAAGGCATGGATTAGCAGAAGAAACAAGAATCAAAAATGAACTTGGGCACCTGTGTTCATAGAATTAACTATATTAATACTCAGCTTCATCACAGTCTTAGAAACATATTTGTCAGAGTGTTGTCTCTCCCCCTGTTGAAGTCCTTCTGTTTTGTTTTCACTTTTATAAATATCCATCAGGGCAAAAAAAATATTTTTTGATTCAGTAGTGTCTTTACCCATTTTTTTTTCAATCCCTTATTCCACTGTTATTAAATTTCAGAAGGTGCTTAAGAAATCAGTCGGCCTCAGTTTAACTCCTAGTAGGTGACTGTATCCATCACTCCAGCATCATTCCACACTCTTTGGAAAATACCTGGATGTGAAGGCTACACCACTGTCCTGGATCTTGATGAAGGCACTTCCAAACAGGTGTGGAGCCCTCAGCCACAGCAGGATGAAAATTCTTCCCTAACAATGCCTATCCCACACCTATCCTAACAATAAAAGCCTTTCAGTCTTGTATTTCCAATTCCACAGAGAGGACCCAGCCAAGGCCACACAGCCTGAAGCTCTGGCTGTAACCACAGAGCCACTCTCTGCTGCTTCACATCTCCCACTCATCTTCAGAGAGGTTCCCAAAATGATAAAAGGTCAAATGCAGCCTCTACAAATCAACTCAGTATTAGCTATCTGGGCTTTTTAAATTCCTGGTTCTTGCACCACGCACTACCATGTGACAAAACACGTTCACCTTCATATTTGGGAAGATTTCTCCTCATTTCTGTTCTCCACTCTCCGTTTTTTCTTGTTTGTTTTTTTTTTTTAACTTTTTTCCTGTTCTTGTGAGGTTCCATTCTCTCAATTTGCCTCACCATTTAGCACTTGACCACGGCACTTTTGGGCTGCTGCCTCGTTAACTGGGACATTACACCTGCTATTTATTATATTTATTACACACAGAGGGCCCAGTAAGTCTGAGCTGTTTAGGCAGTACCACTCTGTATTTGTGTATACTATCTTATAAATAACTAATAAAAATATTATACATCATACGTATAATATATGTTTACATGGTATTTAAATTACCAATATAAATAAATAACACTAAAAAGCACCCACCAAGGTACAAGTAAACAATTCAGGAGATGGGGCTGCAGTATCTGTAATTCCACTTCTGAATCCCCCTAAAAAGAAGCTGAAAATCACAGTTGGCAACATTTCTGGAAGGCAAAAGTAATCCATAAATACTCCTTAATTTTCCTGTCATTGCAGAATTAAGCCACTTCCAGCTCACACAGATCTTACCAGGTGTGCTAAATTGATGTCATTATAAGTCATCAGGAAATACCCACAGAGACCTGTAGCAACATTTGGAAGTTTTGTTAAACAGCTGTGTGTTCTAATTGATTTGTATTATTTAAAACAGCTAAAGCAAGTTATCGCCGGATGTAGAGAAAGGATGACTGAAGACCCCAGGGAGATTTAACTCACAAGAAAGCCAATCACAGGAACTTCATTTGAGCATTTTAAGATTATTACTAGAGGAAGTGCAATTAAATCATCACCATTTATCAATTATCATTATAAAATACTATGCAACCTTATCATGTTAATTTATTTATGAGAAGGTAACTAGTTGACTTCTGCTTTTTGCAGTAATCTAGTCAGGAAAAATATTTAAAGATGCTTTCTCTGGAAATGAGCATAACTTTCCACCATATTCAAAAGTAACTATAAAAGTCCAAATTTTACCTAAAATTCGCAAATGTCAAATATCTCCACTCTTTGCAGCTTGTCTCAGCTCCTGAGATGTATTTCATTATAGATGTGTTCTACCATAAGGAGTACACACCAAAATATAGTTGTATCAGAAATGTGCACAGGTCTGGCACCCTCATTTCATAAAATATATGGGAAAAAAATCCCAAAAAGTCAATAAGCCTTTCTTTTCCTGGTCTGCCCATCACAGTGCAGACCAGTTCTAGTTAAAAGTGAAGTAACATGCATGGACCCTTGGCAAGCTCAATTTTTCTTCCCAGTGGTAGAGTGCTTGCAGCATCTAAAATTTGTATTTCTTTCGGATTAAAATCCTTAACCTTTTTTTACTCTGCTGCTCATGTGTACTGAGTGCTCAAGCCTGATTTGATGAGTCTGCCCAGTGACTTGCATTATAGGATCTGTGTCCCTGCAGGCAAAGCCTAACCCACATAACAAAATGGGTCAGCAGAAAAGCAGCAAGGCAAGACAAAACTCCGTATTTCAGTTCAGAACCCTGATGCACTGGATGGAGAAAAGCAGGTTGTTTTCTTGTAGACCTGACTCTTGCTTTGATCTGAGGCTTGCAGGCTAGTTTTCATTATCTTCCATAATCTCCTTATTTCATAGAAAGTCACATTTTGCAGCTGTTAACTCTGCTAATTTCTCCAAAATGTTCTTCCTGTGTTTGTCAGTGCACTCACAGCTGGCTGTACCACTTCTGGGGAGTGTCCCAGAATAAGATTCCTCACTACACACATTCTGCCAACCAAAACTCCTGTTTCTGCAGGAATTTGTGTGTATGTATCCCACACACACCTCCAGTTATTAGATGCAGGACAGTTTTTACTTTACTGTCCCTTAAGAAGCAAAAATAATCCCCGTGTGGGAGTGACCTGATTTTCCTTTTGGCTTCCACAACTCTGATTTCACACATTCCAAACATCCCGTTTATGCTTTATCCTCAGTAGTGCTGCATTATTACATTATGTTATTGAAATCCACTTTCCTCATCTTCATTCACAGACACGCCAGGTAATTAATGCTTCATGTGAAAAGTGTGTATTATAAGAACCTGCCAGCTCACAACTGGAATTCAGACATGCACAGCAATCACCAGAACACCCATGGCTTGGTAGCTTCTCACGAAGCTGTTATAAGATAAATAATAGTCTGTGGCTGCAAAAAACAAGAATTCTGCTGTGTTCCCATGGCTGAGCACCATCTACAAACAGGCATCCTGTAATTAAACTGTGTTATTTGAATTAAGGGAGCACCTGTAGGACCCGGTGGATGTCACATCCTTGTCATGCTGCTGTGGCAAGAGACCTGAGTGCCTGGAAAGAGCTAAAATAAAAAAATCAAGGAACGGAAGGGGAGGGAGAGAGGACACATTGGTATCTTGGTCTGATGGGAAAAAACTCACACCTGGAGAGTCTCAATTCTTTGTCAGATTTGCTCATGAGACTTGGAGCAAAAGGAAGACACCAGAACAACCAGCTCAGCTCCGAGCCACGTGGCTAGTAGACAGCACCAACTTATTTTTGGATAGGAAAACAATTTTCCCTTGTTCAATCTTGAAGACTGCAAGTCTATTTAAAACTGAAAATTACACACAGTCTTTTTTGGTAAATTTGATTACCAGACAATCCGTGAAATGTTAGACTGATATGTTTTATTTACATAAACAAGTCTGCTTTTGTATTTACCCAAATTCACGATTACTCAGAAACTGCCTGAATTTTTGAGGACTGGCTTTGGAAAAGTATTTTAAATGTGAGATACTGTCAAAGCAAGCTTTAAATGGTGAACACATATATCCTTCAAAATCCAGGACTGAAACTATCGCTGGTAAATGGTTCAGCACAACATGGTATAGATTTTTTTTTTTTAAATTTTAATTTCTTTTTCCTTCTGTCCAAGAGAGGAATAAGGCCACTGAGGACCCAGACATATATTTCATTCCCCAACTTCATGAAGGACCAGAGGATTCTCACCTGCTGTGTAATAGTGTCCCAGGGCCCCTCCTGAAGACGAGCCTGGTAGGATGCATGAACACTTCCCCATATTTCATCCAGAGTTAAAGGCCTTCCATCTGGGGGAAGAAACAACCACCTTTAGCCAAAGCTCTTAGGCAGAACAGAACAGCAAAATTAAAACTGTAAACTGTTCAAATCTCATCTGAAGGCACACACAGAACCACCCAAAATTCCCTGTTTGGTTTTCTTCTCTGTCACCTGAGAGTAACAACTCACTGTTGATTGTAAGGTGTGAAGTGTAACTGGCTTTGTAAAACAAAGCTTTGATAAGGTGGAATTAAAACCACAAAATAACATCATGAAGAATCACCTACTGTGAATATATGCCACTCATAGTGAGAGAGTGAAGAAAATCTAAATAACAAAATTCTGCAGATAAAAGTTTACTGCATTTTGTTGTGTCCAGTGTTTTCTTGATCTGCATTTATATAGCATTTCTGCATCAGGTTTTTAGCTGTGATGCTAGAATTATGCCAAGATATTAGTGTCAACCACTTAGAAAATAAGCATGTCTATTTTTAATGAATATTTGTTTATGGCAAACAGAGTATTTCAATAGACTTTCAATAAGTAGCTTCATCTTGGCATTTATCAGGTGTCAGAAACCATCATCCTCTGATAATCAGTTTTATTCTACTGACATTTGTATGTCTGTAAAATGAAAAAGGTTTATTCACACAATTAATATTTGAATGCCACGTTTAGACACAAGTTCAAACCAGCTGCCTACAGCCTCTGTTTTATTTTCTGCACATATTTATAAAAAAACTAGGAAATTCTAAACTTTTATAAGCACCATATAGCAGAATCATGGGGCATATGAAGTATCTGAGGGGGTAACAGCATATTATTCAGCTTTCCCATGCTACCCTCATGAAGGTAAGATTTGTTAGACCATCACATCCACTGTCTTGTGATGACAGATATCAGAGCTGTGCTGGGGACAGTCTAACTCTCACAAAGAAATTTGCTACAACAGCATAAATTTATTTTAGAAGGATGTATTTACACTCAGATCACCTGTGTGCAGGTGATATGAAATGCCAGGCATACCTGCAATTTTGTTCTCAGCAGAGAAAGTCCATGTAAAATCTACAATAACACGTGTTCTAGTGCAACATCTGATTTGCCACTCTAGACTGTGTTCTGTACACCTTTCTCTGAGAATTTTTATATTAACACTGAGCAGATTCACATACACATGCAATGGATTACTCTGACTCTGTTAATCGCAGTTTTATAAATTATCAGAAGTTACTGAACTATTAACCATGTTACAGTTAAAAACAAGTTTTGTCTTTACCACATGGCAAATTCATTCTATTCACGAGCTCCCAGACCTGCTCCAAACACAGATCTGTATTCTTTGGGCTCTCTTACCCCCTTCTTCCAGCACTCTCACATGTTTAGCAGCCCTGTTAAACATTCTTACAACCCACTGAGACCTCAAACATCCAGCTGGTCTGACAGAGCAGTCAGTAATTGTTGCTGCTGGCAACAAGGGCCCACTGTGGCACCTGCTGAGCCAAGAAGCCTCTTGCCTTCATGCCTCTTTTTTTCCCTGAGATGGAGCTGAACTGGGAAGTTCAGCCAGAACCTGAAGGAAACAGCAGCACCAAGGCAAGAGAAGGGGCAGGAGAGGAAGGTGAAGGCTCCAGATTCACCCATCCATGCATTTATTTAGTCACCATCCACCCACAAGACACAGCTTGCTGTGTGTCCCAAGGCTTATCCCAAGTTCAGCTGGGATAGTTTTATTGTTTACACTGTTTAGACTACAGCAAACTTTTCAGAGAAAAGCTTCCTGACTGCCCAGCTGGGGTCAACTCATCATGTCAACAGAAATAAGAAGTAGTTAAAAGGCAGAATACTGAGTGCCCTCTCACAGCAGCAAGGTGAGGCTGTCAGACCACACAGGAGCTGCATTCTCAGCCAGACCTTAATTTCTGCAAAGAGCAGAAATTCGTTAGGCAGACAGAATTCCATATTTATTTTCTGAGAAAATTTTCAGGCTTCTCGAGTCACTGTATTCTGTTTTCTTCATGTTTAGTGAGGGCCTTTAGCAATTTCAGAGATTCCCAATTAAAAGCTTTTAACAATTTCTAAGATTTTCAGTTAAAGGTTGTTTGGCACTTCGGGTGAAATTGTGCACAAAATTGATTTGAGGCTTCATTCTGATGTATTTTATAAAGAAACAATGTTAAAAACTGCTACCAAACAAGAGAAAAAACCTAGTATGGCTTAAGAGAATATATGATCACAGAAATTATTCAATTTCAGTTATGTCCAAAGCCACAATAAAACCAGTTCTTACAGGATATGGTCTTTAGAGCAGCTGTGTTTCTGAGAAAGGACACGGTGGTTACATGTTTTTGAGCCCAGGAAGTAAATCTGTATTCTGCAAAGCACTTCAGTCAGGCCTAGTGTGGTTGTGAATACAGAAAGTCATGCCTTCAGGGTTGGAGGAAGTTACCCTATCTCAGAAGCTCCCTCTCTCTAACCACTGATTAGCATGGTTTTTATTGGCAGGGATTTAGCTGCCACTGAGCTGAGAGAGTATTTTGAGCAGGTCAGCCTGAAAACCTCATTCCTTTTCTCTTCTCTAGAGGAGTGAGGGTGCAGTCCTTGTTGACTCCCATTAGTCCTGCTCTTTCTTTTCAGTGTTTAGCCAGCTTTCCTGCTGCTTCCTCTGCCTCTGCAGAGAAAAGGAGAAGTGTGAGATGAGCCATTATTTTCTCTACACACAGGGTGATTCCTGAATGGTGCCTGTGCTCACCTGTGCTGCTGATACCTCACTGTGGGTTTTCTAATGTATGGCAAGAGGGTTCTGAATGCCTGGCTTCAGATGGAGATGGTTCAGGAAAAGACTGAAGCTCCTTGACATCTTAAAGAGTAGGAAAAGAGGAAAATACTCTGCTGATTAAAGAAAGCTTACTGGACCTAGCTCAGCCCATCTGGCTGATGCCGGCATTGAAGGGGAAGGATAATTGCCTATACCATCTGTCTCCAAGAGGGCTAATTGCTGACATCAGATATCAGCAGGGGTTCATGCATTTCTTCAACTACCTATTTGGTAGTCTCAGAAACCAGGGGAAGAAAGAAGGGCTCCGTTTCTGGATGGTATGGAAGGCACAGGGCTGATTTTGGAGAAATCAGCCTCTGCCCTGAGCTCCTGACACTTGACTGTGACTTCAGCAGGTCTGAAATTAGGAATAAATGCCACGTGGCAAGTATCATGAGGCAGTGAAAAATTTTTCTTATTTATATACAGACTGCCTAAAAATATCTTCTTGTACCCTATAATGTTCCCAAACACCTTTCCAGACAGTCTCATCATGCTTAATCACTATTTTCAACTGAAGTATTTGTCCTTGCACAGAACAAGATCTTCCCTGTAAATCCATCCCCTGAGACTACAAAAAAGTTTAGATGTCTCTCAAAATGTTTTAGTTCTGTTGCAATGAAAATTTCAAACCTTACCTTGGACCACTTTATGTAGCAAACTTCATCTCACAAACAGCAAAAAAAGGTCTAAAGACGAGTTCAAGAAAGCAAGTTTTTTAATCCAATTTAGACAGCAGCAAGAGCAAGGATACAATGCAACTTTTTCCCTTCTGCAGGAAGAAGTGATCTGTAATGCTTGAACATAAATTCTAGCAGAGAAGAGTGACAACTGGATGTCTTCACTGGCACAAGCTCCTGAGGATGCCAACCAAGCTGGAGATCACAGGAAAATCCCCCCAGCAACTCCACAGGGAGCCTTTTTCCTAGGAGGGGCTGAGAGACCAGGTAAATGGAAGCTGCACTCACATGCAGCAGGAGAAAGGCAGGATTTCATTAATTTCAACATTCTAGAGAAGTTTGTAAAGTGTCTGTTGGAGTGCAGATTTGGACAGGCTGGCATCAGCTGCTGTTATACAAAGGGAGGAAGTGAATACTGCAGAAGCCCTCAGCCAGGTTGAACAGAAGAATCATTGTTTCCCAGGTGTGATGGGCATTGCAGACACTGCCAGGGAGGAAGCAGAGCTCTGAGTTCCAGCTCTGTGCCCTGTGCTGGGGAAGGCAAGATGGGGCAGGGCTGTGGAACCACGGGAAGGATTACAGCTCACCTCTACCTCCCGAAGCCAGCTCTAATTAGCACAGGGATCAGTATGGGCAGGATCCCAGGGGAACCAGGAACAGCTCACAGGAGACTTGTGAGGAGCCTCTCCTGTTGCCAAGTCTACAAATAATGGTAGGAATTTAGACTGGGAAATTGAGGTAAGTCTTGGGGAGATTGTTCCTTGATTAGTGCAGGTGAGCAATGCAGCGAGCACTGCTGATTGTCTGGCAAACAAAGTGAGGAGCCCATCACATGGACTATTACCTCAAAAGAAAAAAACTCAGGGCATTTCCCAGAGTTTTCCTCACAGCAGGTTTGGGACAAGACAAAGGATACTCTGCTCAGGTATCTCAAGTGATTGTGAGCACGTGCCAGCTGCATATTTCCAAAAATCCCACTATGGGACCTTCAGACAGCACAGCACAGGCAGACCAACAATGTGCAGGAAAGACAGAATTCTTCATTTTCAAAAGTAAGCTGCCCATAATTAAAATCAGAGAATACCAGCTGGTAACACTGTAGGAAACACACTTACTGCCAGCATTTAGTATCCTGCTCCCTTCAAGAGTCAGATATTGTTATAATTTAAAAGAGAATGTAAAATGCTGAAGAGAACCCAGGTGACCTTCGGAAGCATCTAAAAAAAGCCCTTGTTTTCCATTGTGAAAGGTTCCCAAGAAGTGTTTTAAAGGGTAATTGTACTTGTAGGAGCAATTACAGTTCTGTACTGCAAGGGGAGCTGTTGGCACATAATACCATGATTGTGCATTAGATCATCCACTGGCTCCTGTAATATCCACTTCCAGCTATAAGGAGTCATGTTTCAACACCTCCGATTCCCTGGTGCTGACAAGCTAAACAACTTGTTTTGTCTCTGTGAGCTCTTCTCTGGTGATTAACTGCTTATGGTGAATACTAATTATATGGAAGTACAGTACAGTAGAGATACTGTCCTACTTCCTCTACCTGCACCATCTCCCTCCTCTTCTGTAGCGACACTGCACTATAAATTCAGCAAAAATCAAGAAGATGACATTTTTCAGGACCACAAATAGGCTAACTCGTCTCCCACAGCAAAACTACCTTCATCTTCCTGTCTGCACAGTAAGTTCAAAGGCAAAACACTGCACGTTTGTAAATGCCTGTAATAATGCTGGAAATAAATTTGCAACAGGATGTGTGCAAATGAGTTTTGGTGGTGGTAAAGGCAGAGCAATGTCCCCAGTTCCCCACATCCCACTCTGAAAATTTACCCCAAATTATCCATTCCTGAAACTGCACCTCAGACTAAAATCTTTCCACCAGGGAGCCTACGAGAATTTGTTCTTCAATTTTGAATCTGAAGTGCTTTTTGAAACGCTAACACTGCAAAATTAGAAACCATTAAACAATATAAGGCAGAGAGTGATTAAATCTACCAAACACATTCAAAGCAGCTTAAGCTACTTTTTAATTAAAAAGGAAAAGATATCACTGGCAACATTCAGACATCTTTATCTAGATAAAGTTAAGATATTATTCAAAACACAGAAGATGCTGATCATAGAATTGTTTAGGTTGGAAAAGAGCTCTAAAATGATCGAGTCCAAGCCTTAACCCAACACAGCCATGCTCACCACTCAATGTGGTCCACAAGTGCCACAAGCTGGTCCTGCTGGCCACACCACTAGGCACAAGCCAGGTGCCACTGGAGCACAGGTACACAGGCTTGGGGCAGCAAGGAACAGAGCACAGCCTGTGCTGCAGTGTGATCACTCCGTGCCTGCTGATTAAATGAGTGACACCAACAGTGGCCTCCCTGGGAGGCTGAGTGTTCCTCCTTCCTCCCCTGACAGGATGGGGGCTGAAATCACAGTGGCTACAGCCACAGAGCAATGGGTAGCAAGATGTACATATTAGGAGGAGACAGGATCAGACTGTTTCAAGAGCCAGCTTCAATACAAAAAAAGTCAATATCCTATCGGTATTACTTTATTCTCCCTTAAGCAGCAAATTTAAACAGAAAATAGCATACATTTTAAAAGACAGGTTTAGACCCCAGCCTTGTGGCTCAAACTGTGGCTCAAGCACTGTGGTTATGTTCACCGATTGCCCAGCCCAGTTTAAACCTGCAGCACTAAGTTTTCGTAGTCATTTCAAGAAAAGAACAAGAAAAATGACCGGCAGTTTCAGTCAACCACAGGCAAGATGCCAGGAGCCAAAGATCAGCCTCCCTCAGGCTGAGATGATATCATCTCCTCCACGGTCCTGGAGCTCTGAGTCCAGAGCATTGAAAAATTCTCTGGTGAGCTGCCTCACCTCTTAGTTTCTTTTTGCATCTCTTCCTCAACTTAATACAAAATTTTCAACATCTACTGCACCCAGCACAGGGAGTCTGTGCTGGCCTTACCCAAAAAGCACGCTCTGAAATACAGCACAGGCACTTGGTAGCTGCTGGAGTAGAGGACGTGGTACTCATAGCGAACCACTTCTTCTGTGCTGCAAACCCCCGCGGCCTGGGAGTCATCCGAGGGCTCCTGAAACGACACACGTGGCCACAGCAACACGTCAGCCTCGGCATCTGTACCCAGGGAAATTGTCATGAACTCAGTAAATGCGCAGAAGAGAAATAATGGCAACCACCCCTTTTTCACAGCACTGCTCATGCAAACTCCCAAGGGAAATTTTAATGCTAGCAAGAAAATCAGAGAAATCTGAAACCTACAAAGACATCTTACATACTGCCTTCCACAAACTGTGAACTATTTGCAAGCCTTTCCAGAATTGAGAACTTTCAAGACTCTCTCTAAAATCTTCATGGCACAGTAACTGGCACAATAAGGGGACTACAGCTGTACCTGTCCTCATTACATTCAGTATAGACCATTTTAGAAGTGTATCCTTAAATAATCCAGTTTTGCTTGCCAAAAGACAAATCAAATGTATCCACCAAAAATCCTCTGATCTACTTTCTTTAAAGGCTTTTTGCCAGGAGTTGCTTTTGCTAATAATATAAAATATATCCTATAATGTAATTATAATAATAACATAAAATGTAGTAATAAAACTGAGAGGGTTTTTTTTCCCCTGTTAGTGTATATTCCAGGTGTAAACTACTAAAGTTTATGGTAGATTTGAAACAAATCAAAATAGATGAAACTAATTGCATTGAGATACACCACAGCTGCAGCACGAATTTCACAACATTTCAAATTAATATTCCAACAGTGCTAAGCACGCAGTTGTTTGGACTTTTCTAAAAGCTGTCATAACTCAATGTCTCTGAAAATGGAACCATTAAATTAATAATGCCATTAAGATTAAACATAAGAACAAACTTTCCAAGAAGACACTCTGGGTGTGGACTTGTTCAGTGCTCAAACCCCCAAATTTACATGCATGAACTAAGCAACCATAATGCCCCACAGGTTGGGCGTGCATTTCATGACTTGGCTATTGCCAAGCAACCCTGAATATTGACTTATGGTATCTGTCCAAGTAAAACAGAAAAAGACTGAGCAGAAAAGAAGAACCAGCATCCTCTAAACACTATGTTCATACAACGCACCAGAAATTTAAAGTTATTTTGCATTTTTATCTCATATCCTTAGTCAAGTCAGCAATGGATGAATCAATATGTGAAAAAATATAAAAACTGATGAACTTTAACAGTAATGACACCCAAGATATTTTCAGGTTTTTTTCCTGATGTAAGTTTCCCTAAATTTAGTGTATTAGGCACCCAGATACTGCTGAGGCAGAGGGACAGAAGTCCACAAATGAAAGCCCAGACCTTGAGAAGCTGCAGAGCAAGGAACTGCCCATACATTTTTGGACACCAAGTGAGAAGATCACAGATGGCCACGGAGCAGAGGTTTCCTGGTAAATCCCAGATGTCTGCTGGAAAATGGTTGATTTTTGCTTATGGGGAAACAAGTGCCTAAAGCACTGAAGGGGAATGTTTGAAAACATGCTCTCTGGGTTAACCTAGTTTTAAAAACTGTATGTGAAGAGATCCTAAAGTCAACCTGCCAGAAGGACAGTGCTGATTGCTGTTCCTGATGTCACAGGCCAGATAAAGACAGGTATGATATGCCCAGCTCCCACATACATGAGTGACAGACCAAGAAGGGACATTCTTTTCCTCCCCACACAAGTCATAACCAGTGGTTATATGTAAAATACAGCTTAAAAAAAAAAAAAATTCTTCTCTATATAATGCTGAACCTTCTTTAAAATTGATTAATGCTTCAGTAAGAATAGCAAAAGAGACCATCAGCAGCCTGTGGGAAAACAAAAAAAACCAAACCCAGTTACAGACTGGTTTTCATGTGTGTAGGGGTGGGGAAGAGAAAGATTCTCTGCTCAGAACTGAGCCTACATGGTGCTTCTCAGGCATTAATGTTTCATCAGATACCATGGCCTTGCCTCCTGCTTAGTCACCAGCTTACCCTGCCCTAAAAAATACTTCTAGAAATGGCAAGACTACCTGTTCCTGTGTTAAATACCACTGTTCTAGAAAAAAGACTGTCTGCATACACTGCATTCTGTATATAATGGTAAAATGACTAATTTGTGACTATTTTAGATCTGCACACAAAGGCAAATAGCTGAATCCTTCTCAGGGCTACTCTAATCCCCCTTCCTCTCAGGAAACAGCAATTTCATGTTTTCTGATCTTAAAAGACACATCATTGATGTGCAATCGTGCTCTTTACAGTCTCTGCAAGTAAAGCCCACAGTATTTTTGCAGGGAAAGTACATTTTGTAGCCTACAAGTTTTGATGGTATCTCTGTAGCTGATGAGATGAACTTTGCTGATGAGATGAATAAAATGAGTACAGTCATTTTAGGTGATCTTTGAAACATCTAAAAATCTACAAATGGGTCACTAGAACCAAGGAGCCTCAGACAGTTCTATATCAGCCCAGAAGACCTAATTTTCATTCTTTAACCAGTACTGATAAAGCCATAAATATAAAACACAGGTGTAACTTATTTTAAAAAAGCAAAACTGACACTTTATTTTTACATACATCATGATAGCCTATTTTAACTCTTTCTCTGAATTATTGTTCTAGTTTCCTTTTCCTATTTTCCTATTTATACTGTAGTTCTGGCTTTTTTTGAGCTAATGCTGAATTTTAGTTACTATACTAGACAACGCTGAAATCAAATTTAAATTTGGATGGTTTTGTAACTGCTGCAAAACATTAACGTGTACAGACACCACAAAACAAAACACGCAACACAAACATCAGCCTTAAAAAATGTCATATACAACACTAACCAAAAAATGCATTTTAACCAAACTGCAATCATTAAAAGTGATATGAAGAAATTTGTTCCTCACATTTTTTGTTTCTGATTTTCAAATTTACTTGCGTGCCTGCCATGCTTCAAGTTAAAACTGTGAATCCAGGACTGACTGGCTGTTTCCTAAACAAATTGGGAAGCTGTCATCAGGAAGCATCTGCTCCTCTATTGCTCTCAGGTAAAATCACTCCTGTGCTATCATAATGGACTATTGAGCAGATGTTTAAAAGCAATGTATGTATTAGAAAGAAGATAAGCAGCAACTACCTAATTAATTACATTAGTTCCATCATAAATGAATTACCGCTGATTTTAATTGATATAAAATTGTCCTCAACCTTTAAGTATCCCCAAAACAAATTAAGTTGATTTGTTCCTTTTAAAATGCTAAATTATTTAAATCAATAGGTAAGAAACATTGCCAGGTGTCATTCTGAAGGCAAAATAACATATTTGTACTATTTCTATTCCTCTTGATGAGGAAGGCAAGTTTAAAACCTGTGGTAACAAGTTAATTTGACAGCAGGAGAGAGTTAATTGTGGTTTTGGTAGTTTAGTGGCAGCAGGGCAGCAGGGAGGTGTGGGTTAAGATACCTTTGGAGGGAGATCATGAAGGAAAGGTAAGGCAGACAGAGTAAACTGGGAAGGTGACAGAATCACCTAAAAAAATGGGTTTCCCTACTGACACCAAACATTTTCCTATCTCACCTCACCTGCAGAGGCCCACTGAGACAGACTTTCTTGCTCAGCCTAAATTCCCATAGAAATTAAGAAGCAGGCCTCCTTTTGGGGGAAAAGGTAAGAGAAGTGGTGCAAATAAACATTCGTCCTGGATGTCCAGACACTGTTGCCCTTCTCCCAGTTCCCATGTTCCACATCTCCTTTCTTGCTGCCTTGGCCTCTGTTCACTCCTGCCTTGTCCAGGCTCCTGGGAGACAGGAGCTCCTGGCCCTGCAGGAACACAGCAGGACTGGGAAGAGGTGACACAGGCAGAGGTACTGGCAATGCTACTTTCAGTGTGAGGAGGGGAAAAAGGAGATGCAACCCAGACTAGTAACTAAATTTGCCTTCATTGCTTGGAATACATTTACATCTAATTTCATTTCAGCCTCTGAAGTTGAAAATGTATCACTCTTCCTCTCTCTTCAGAGGTGCAGAGCCACCACTGAAACACAAGAACCTTCAGGAGCAGCTCTTCTAATACTTTTCCCCTGGCAAACAGGGAGATTTGACCATGGAAACTGAATGGCAGGACAGTGTTCATCAGGGAGAATTAAAGCAGGCTGATGAGCAGGGCGTGGCCATGTGGTGAGATCCTATCTCTGTTCTCCTCCTGGCTGTTCTCCCAAGCATCCAAACTTCCAGATCCAGTTCTTGCTGCAGCCCTCGCGGGTCCAGTCTCTGCAAGACATTTTCCTGCAGGTTTTGGTCCCTCCTGTGCAGGATCTCAACTCATCCCCCAGTCTGGCACAGACCTTATGGTGCCTTTGCCACCACTGGTCACTGACCACGCAGCGTGGGGTCACAGCGGTCAGCGAGGTGACCCTGCCTGGGGAGGGGGACACTGAGTGCATTTGCTGATTGTCACTGTTTTTCATCACTACTAAATGTAGACACTGTGCCCAAATTTACAGGCTCTAATGAAAAGTAGCCCACTCTACTACAGCCTGTATAAATGCAGACACCTCCCTGAAGAATTTCAGTGTAATATGGATGTTGTACAAAACCCTTTACCACCAGATGCACCATTTTTCTGTACATTGATAAACTGCTCTCTTAAGTGAAGAACACATGGGGAATCCAACCACCTCCGGGTGCTTTCTAGTGCTGACATCACTAGTGACAGATGAGGAAAACACAAAGATAGCAGAAGTGGTCTGAAGCATAACAAAGTTATCTTACGGATTTATTTTCTGTGTGCAGCTACAAAATCCTCCCCACTGTCTTGGACTTCTTACAATTTAGTCATCCAAGTGAAGAACCTGGTTAAATACTCAATAACAGAGAAAGAAAGTGGCTCTTAAATCATTTGGTGATGCCTGAAATACTGTGTGCAAGGAGCTTTCTTTTGCAAGACACAGCTGCCCTGAAAAGCCACTATGTCACCAGCGGAGTCAAGGTAAACAGGTAGTGGACCCCTGAAACATGTCATTTTCCAAAGGGAAATCTTCTGACTGAACTCAGCCCCCTTGCCATGACACTGTGAAAGCATCCAGTCATTTTCAAAGTAACTATTTCCCAAAAAAATTCTGCCCCCGCCCCCCAACCCCAAGCCTTCTGTTATTCACGGCATACCAAAACACCAAAACCAAGACTTCCATCCCAAAAAGACATGGCACATAAAACTGCAGTAGTTCCTCATGCATGAACAATAATTTCTAACAGCTGGAAATTAGATTTGTCTTTTGATTGCTTCAAAACCACTATCACAAGTGAAAGCAAAGCCTTTTCAAGCAAAAGAAGCAACGGACCGTGAAAACAGAACAGTTGTGAATTTTGTCTTCATATAAAGGTGGGGAGTTGTTATAAAATCACTTCACATTCTTCCTGAGTTGTCACATACAAAATGCAGAATTTGGTGGCTTTTCTCATCTCACAGAAGAAACATTTTCTCTGGTTTTAATGTAGAGAGTACAAGGCTGTCTGCACAGGGCTGGAACAGAGGCATGGTGTGTTAGGAAACCTCTTCTGGTGGGAATGACAGGAAATCTGGGAAATGAGGCAAAGAAATCCAAGGAGACAGAGGGACACAGCTCAACTGCTGAGGGAAGAGGGATCAACTCAAACTACCTACAACTCCTGAAAGGAAGATCTCCCTGAAGCTACAGACACAGACCTTACAGAGGATCAGAGCAGCCCCATCTGGAACCACCTCCACTGCCCCCCACCAATGTTCTATGCCAATGTTATTCCTCAGACTGAGGAATTCACAGCAGTTTTCTTTCCATGGAAGTATGGTGGGATAAGGAGCAGTTGGAGATGGTGGTGCCTGTACCCACTCATTTTTGCCACCTGCCTTCCAGTAACAATCACAGCATCCTAGGGTCACTGAGGCTGGAAAACCCNGGTACCCCTGAGCCTCCTTTTGAAGGATTTTTCCATCATTTTTGTCATTATCTCCCATTTGCACAAATTGGAGTAAGTTACTACTTTGAGGTTAAGTACTATTCCACAAGATTATTGTTTCTTTGGAACTGAAGTGCTTCCAGGACTGGGCTCTGTGCTTTACAACAGGCAAAAAAAGGAAGAAAAATTGCTACACTAGAAGACAACAGTAGCAGTTCGGCTGTATTTTAGGTCAGCTTTATTTTTTTAGAACAAGGATTATTATTTCTGCTTTGTGAATCACAGCAGCAACCCAGTTTTGGCCACACTTAATTCAACAGGGAGACTGACAGCAAATGCCTACAAACCTTTACTTTTTAGAAGACAAACTCAAATCCTCATTAATTTCTCAGATGGGAAACTGTATGAAAACGATGCCAAGACTGACAGACAGTGTTTAACAGTAATTCTGGTGAAAAAGTTACAGACAGAAATGCTCAAATTATCACAAAATCTGGCACCGTGAAAACAAGACATTTGAAATTAAGGGTTGCAATTAGAAGTGGCTGCACTGGTGCCCACCCAGGACACTCCAAGGGAACAGCTGTGACACCAGGTCAGTGACTTACTGCAAGAAATAGAACAGTTGGATGCTGACCACTTGAAAAAGGAAATGGGATCTGATTAAGTTAATATCTGACAAAATGATACATCTTGAGAGTTACTTGAGATGCTAACCTGAGCTCGGCCATAGACTGTATTAGATAAGCACAACCATTAGAAACAATAATCATAAACAATGTGGCTTAATTACAACTGGCTTATTTGGATGTGAGAGATCCAATCCTATTACCTATATGTTAGGGCTAAAGCACATGTGTTATTCTCTTATTAAGAAAACATGAAGATGATACTAAATTATAATGATCTATTTCACATTTAAAATAGCCTGAATTCAAAAATTTTAGCTATCGCTAAAAATAATTACGAAATTACTCAAAATAGTTGTGAAGTTACTCCTAAATCTCCAAAAGAAAACCTGAATTTGTTCCTACACTTAGACAAAAAATGATAGCACATTAGGATTCCCTGATTGTTTGCATTTGGAAATATCGAAGTATAATAACTACATTTCTAAATGGAACAGGGGCAGACCCTACCAAGTCAAGTATGTTCAGCTTTCACCCACTCTGAAAACATGTTTACTGTATTCATAAATGATACAATACAGATGTACTTACCTTCAACTCTGTAATCACTGCTACAAAGAAAATACAAAACTCTGAACTCAGACTGGGGCAGGTCAAAAGCCTTAAGTTCATTTTCAAATAAAATACTCTGTAAGAACACTCTAAATAGTAACAAACACAAAGTTATCAAATGTCACTGATCACAAAACACACCAAATGTATATTGGAGACATTCATGGAGGCTGGAGAGTAGTACTGAATTACTTCCTTTAGTAGACTGATCTCAAATGAAAACTGCCATGGAGTGTTACATGGTCTTTTCAATTTCCAGAAATGTGGTACGTAGTAAGTCTTGATGCAAATTTAACCACTTGGAATTTGCTTTACAATTCTTTAAAGCCAAGTAGAAAATCTGCATGAATTATTGACAATGTTTTTGTCTGGAATGACTCTTCTAACAGTCTCCATTCAAACTGTGTTTTGTTTGACAAGAAAGCCCAGTACAGAATTAAGAATACCCAAATATTTCCACTGCTGTATGTGCTGGGAAACACGGGGTCAACAGCACCCACAAACACAATGACCAGACAACACCACTGTGGCAGAAGGGTTAAAAACACCATTAAGAAATGGTACAGATATACATAACTGCACTTGGCCAAGCTCATGGATTCTAACAGAAAAAGTCAGCATTAATGGCCCAATTGTTAATTACATTAATCTCATTTCAAGGAATTATTCTTGTAGTTGAATTGCTCAGTACTAGGTGGAGCGACCTCAAGAAACTGTTCTGTATACAACTGTTCAATAACCATACCAAATTTTCCCTTCAAACTTTACAAATAATCTACATAAAATACTTCAAGCAATTAGCAAGTTGTTCCAAAAAATGCTCAAACTCATTATCCCACAGGATGGGAAACAAGAAGCAAGGAAAGAGCCACTAATTGTACACATGTGCAGAGAAGGAGCCAGAACGTGGCTCTGACTGTTGGGACATTTTATCTGCTCTCGTTGCCCTCAAAAGCTGCTCTATAATTTATTCCTTCCATTTGATTAAGGTATCTCAGGGGTTATTCCATATATTTATCCCTATTTGCAACTAACTGAAATCATAGCTACAACAATGAAGTACAGACTTGGTTAAATTGCTCTTGCTTCTCAAAACTGAGATATTCCAAGTGTCCTGAAGGCATTCAATTCCAAAACAGGAAGCCAGAGAGGAGAGCACTCAGTAATTCTAATCATGTGCAGATCTCTTGGAAAGTATTTTCCTAAACATTTGCTGCAAGAACCTTTAATTGTACTGCATGCTGCTGCTTGTACCCCAAACAGAGTCCCACAGCAAGATATTTACTACTTAAATTGTCTCTGGTAATGTAAAGGAATCAACTGGAGACAACCAGGACAATGCTTCATTAAATATTAAACTTCAGCCAAGTGCAAAACCAGGGAATTTGGGGAAGAAAAAACAATTAAAAATATGTTAATATATTTTTAACATCCCATACGATGGCTTGATTCATAAGGCAGAGGCTACAAATTGTAGTGTTGCACCAAAATCAAAGACAAGTTAATTGATTTTTTTTCCTAACTTCAGTTTATAGGTTTCTGCAACTCAACTGCAATCCCTGAACGAGTAATTTTAGAAAAAAGGCTTGGTGTCCGTATGATATTTCAAACAGTTCTAGCATGTTTCAGGTAAAAGGAGAGTTTCTGACTTGGCTGAGTGTGAAGCTAACACATGAGTGGATCAGGAATTAATGACTGCAGAAACCAGCTCCCAGGGTCTTTCATAAACTGAATTCCAGAGGACTCCACCCAATTTACAGAAAAAAGGCTAATGATGCACTTTTATATCAATTTGCTTGTTTTTACAAACGTCTACACACCCATGCACAGCCTGAGTGCTGGTATGTGGAACTCTTTTTCACAGCAGACTTCTTTCCCAGAGGACTCTGATTTGGATTCTGGAGAATCATGGAATCATTTAGGCTGGCAAAGACCTCTAAAACCATCCAGTCCAAATGCTGATAGGCATTCACACAAAACCAACCTATCTCAATAAAAAGACACCATGGCCACTCATATTTACAGGATCCTGGTAATAGTTAGGGTTTTAAACCAGGAAAATGTTCTGAGAGATTTGCCTGTTACCCAAACAGAGAATAAAAGCACAGACGAAGAAATAGCAAAATATCAATAAAATAATGTTTAAAAAATTTTTTAGAAAACCAAACCAAAAAAAAAAAACAAAAAACTACACAAAAACAAACAAACAAACACAAACTGCAAGAAGTTATGTTTCTAGTGGTTTTGGATGCAATGTTGGTATTATTTCTTCACCTAAATTTCCTGAATTAACAAACACAAATATTTTTATGTGGATCATCAAAGTTCTAAGATGATTACAGGATAGCTGCTTACATAAAATAAATCTGACTCAGAGATTACAATTACATACAAGTAAAAATACATGAAGATAGGTGCATATATGATATTAAGTTTATTTGACTGCTGGGTCTTGCTCAATCTCTCAAAAACAACCAATTGCAAGACACCAAGTCAGGTGGGAATCTCATCTGCCACCAGACTGGCAGAGATTATTGAAATTTTAATGTCTTGAATGGAAAATCAAGAGCGTGCTCTGCTTTCTAGGATCAGACAGGAATTTTACAAGTTCAGGAAGCGGCGGTCAGGATTTTATAACAGATCTTTGTATGGTGGACGGGGAAATGTGCTCTGCCCTGCCATGTCCAGGTGACCACAGACCCACAGAACAGGCATCTCATGGGTCCTCTTGAACTCAGCATCTGTTCAGAAACTGCCCATGATAAGCTTTCTAAATCTATGTTTAGATTTTTTTTAAATATTTGAAAAATAAGGGAGATCATGAGTTAAAGCAGAAAAATTTAAATGGGGAAGAACTGGAATTTGGAAGAGGCTTAAATTTATTTAAATCAGAGATATAAAAACATCCTAAAATTTACACCCTGAACTACTGAAAACAATATAAAGGATAAAACTGCAGATCTGAGTGAATAATCACCTCACAAATGATACCAAGAGTACAAGAATAAAACCCTACAGAGAACAAAAAAGAGGTATGGCAAGGAAAAAAAAAAACTATTTCTTGAAGTCTAAGTTTAAAAAAGAAAGTAAGAACTGCCAAAATTCAACTGGTACTTACAAATGGCAAAAGGGATTAGAACAATTTCTGAAGGAAAGAAAAATTCATCATACAGAGCTATGTAGAAATTGGATTAAAACTTAACATTGGTTTGTCAAAGAAAGAGCAAGCCAAAGGAACCTGATACCTTCCCCTGATAAGATAACTGAATTAGTGGACAAGGAAATGCAGGAGATTCCATCTGGCTGGATGCAGTAAAATATTTGGTATCAGGCCAAATGGGAAGCAGTTCTTTAAAGTGGAGAAGATGGGGATTATGCTCAAAATGTAATACACATGAAAGTGGAAAAGGGGAGAGAATAACATGAAAAGCTAAAAAGAGAATTATTGACCAGGAGACAGTCAACTAACAAAGCACCTCTACAGCTGGGCTGTAAAGTAATCTTAGTTACAATATTCCTCCACAACCCGAGCACAAAAGCAGGAGATTGTTGACAAATTCTGCTGATGATACAAAGCTGGGCAGCACAGTCAATAGAGCAGGAGATGGAAACCGTGGCAGGAAATGGAGTTTATAACACCAGCACTGCCACGCTGAGCTTGCCCACGAGCTGATCTCAGCTCTGCTCTCCCCTGTCACACGAGTATTGACAGGGCCAACAAATCACAAGACAAATGCCCCTCATTCCCTGCTGCCACCAGGGATCCCACACACACTCCACAGAGCTCATTGCCTCAGCCGTGATTTACACCCAGAGCAGAGAACCAGAAATGCTGAGATTCGCCCAAATGCTGCCGCTTCCACTCCACGACAAAATCTGGTATCTTAACATTTGTCTTTTCCTTTAATCAATACGGAAGTTAAATATGAGCACTTTTCACAGGACAAAAACCTTCTGGTCTGAGATGGTAAATATTAAAATAGAAAATGTCAGAATTTCCAAATTAAAGCGTGCCATATAAATCTGAACTGGCTCACTCGGAATCAGCTGGACATTCAGTTTGATAATCCTGGTAGTGTGCATTAGGGCATTAATGGGAAAAGATTTTAAAAATACAGCTCTGCTGGGCAATGCAGCAGATAAGTAAACTTGCTAAAAAAAAAACTTTCAGGAAAGTTTAAAACCTTGTCACATTTTCAGTGGGATTAATCTGATCCTAGATGAACTACTTCATTTGTCTAATTAGAATACTAAGTTCCTGAAAAAAATCTGAGCTTGTAGAAAATGGATTTTCTACTCAGAAATTCTCTTGACGCCTTCACCTGTACTGCAATCATACATACTGTATCCACACAGCAGTAAGCAAAAGAAAAGTGAATGTTCATTAAAACTGCAGTCATAGCTCTGAAAAAAGAGAAAAATAAAGCCACTTCATAGTCACAGAAAATCCATTTATTTCATATCAGTACATTAAAACATGTGACATTAAGCTAGACAGAAATTTAACCCCATTTTTCTTGTTTTTATTATCAACCAATTTTAGGATGGAAGAGGAATGCAGACCACTACACTAAATACTGATTATACACAGCTCTGATGTGACCCAAAGTTTGTTCCAACTTTCAAGGATAGTTGACCATCTGTAACATAAATATCAAACAGCTCTGTCCTGAGGTTTTTTGTTCTCAAGAACAGTCTTTAGTGATATGACTTTTAAGCTGCATCATGTTTGCTTATCCTACAGCTCCATTCTTAAAAGAAATTAGGCAAAATTTTCAGCAATAAACCCAAGAAGACCAAGACACAACAGGAAAGGCAAAGTCCTAAACAGACTTTTTTATTGTTTAACGCAGGAATAGCTGAAAGGAAAGTAAACATTGCAACGCAGTGATGGATTAATTCAAGGTAAAGTTCTTGCCTTAATGGTTTCATTGAATATTTTAAGAAGGTTTTCTAATACAAAGTGACAATACAGAGCTCACTGAATATTCTATATCAAGATTACTTTTACAAAGTTATTTCATTCTGTTTGCTTCTACCCCCAAGCAAGAGTGACTCTATGAAAACAGAGACAAAAAAGTGAAAAGCTTTGATCAAACATACATTTCAAAATCACAACAGAACAGAGAGTATAAAGAGTATAATTTAGTTATCTTGATCCCTACTGCCAACATGTTGAGTATTTCCAATTCAAAAAAACAAAAACAACAAAAAAACCCCACGCCGATTAGTGACTTTATAGCTCAATATTTTAGAAAAAAAACTTCAAAACTGGTTCTGTTTATGAACATCAGCAACCTTTAAAACAAGTGATGGCAGGAAAGTACTCTACACATATTTTAGACATCTTTGTTTTCAAATCCAAACATTCCAAAATTTAAATCAAATATTACCAGGCTGTAATCATTCAGTAGTAAAATACCTAGGTATTTTAAAAGTCTTTTTAGTAACTGTTTAATTTTACAACTGAAAACGGCAAAAAACATGCTGGATGCTTCACCACAGGCGAGGAGAACCTCTAATTACGGGACAACTTTATCATGCCTCAGATAACCTTGGAACACACCCTGGCACCTTCACAGCTTTACCAACTGTAAAAACCGTGCTTTGAAACAATCTAACAAATCACTTTTTGAAGAATAACAACTCTCTGTGCTAAACACTTATTTAAAAACAAAGTCACTGCCAAATAGTTCTGTGAACTATTAGACACATTTTCAAAGCACGGAGACCCTCACATCAGAAAGAATTCCATTTCCAGCAGCCTTGAGGAACAGAATGCAACAATATCCAAAGCTGCAAACACCAAAATTTATTCACTTCTTCAGGTGGTGCAAGACTTTTATCAGATATAACCCAGGAAAAGGCTACAACTGTGTCTGTAGAATTAATCATATTACCATGCTAGTAAGTAACTTCCAGTGTAAACCCAGGACGCTAGAGAAGCAACAGTAAATGCAAGATTTGTTTGTATCTTCAACTTGAAAATGTAATTTCAACACTAGGAAGGTTAACACTTTTGAAAATTTTGTCTTCTATTCAAAAAAGCATTAAACACAGAAATAAATGCCAAAAGCATACTGGAAACCCAACTGAACATTTTCTTTTCCCACATTTCCCTCTGTAGAAGAAAATACAAACTTTTTATATAGTCTTTGGAGGAAAGACAAACACAGGAAAGAAAAAAGAAACATTATTTTTACAACAAAAACTGAAAATACATATATTTCCTTAAAATTATGAAGGATGATGAGTGTGTTACACAGCTTTCCAAAACTGACTGACCAGCTATGATGCATGTGCTTTGCTCCATTTTGCCATGGTTCAACAGAATTTCTGTGTCTTTCATCCCTTTAATATTAGGTGCTTTCAAAATAACTAATTTTTTTTTTTGTTTATCTCTTAATCACACAGGCATTAAAGGAATTGTTGATACTGCAGATATTAAGTAACAGACATAGAACCAAGCCAAATTTGGAATGGGCAAAGGGACAAATCAGATGCTAGATAGAAACGTGTAACTTTGAGAACCTAAAATAGAAAAAAAAATAATAATATTGAATTCTTAGCTATGGAGATAAGCCTGAAGAAAAAGCATATGCCATGTTGGGAAGTTAAAAAAGTTAGTACAGATTTTAATTTGGTTTTAAGGTGTAAGGTTAGAATCTGCTGAGTTGCCAATGTTTAGCACAACTTACTTAATGTCCATTCTATTTTATATTTGCATTTCCCTCCATGTAAGTCTTTTGTCTCTGATATTTTACATGATAACTTCTTTAATCCCATGAACTTGTTCTTTTGAACAAAAGCAGTGCAATCCCATCTGAACCTGTGCAGGAAAGCAAACAATTACGCTGTCTGCTCCAAGCCCTGTCATCTCCATGAGGAAACATGACAGTGTTCATATCACTGCTATTGGCTGCCAATCATAACTGGGAACTGTCTGAGTCACTCAGACAAAATCAACCTAAAAAGAGCATATTAATATTAGATTCTATCACATAAAATTATAATTCTGTCATCAGGGTTAACTTCTTTTTTTTTCAGTAAAAACCTCAACGAAGGCACTCTGCACAGAAGCTGCCAGGGTGTTTTGCTACCACCTGAGAGACTCCAGGTGCTCATATGGACCCCTCCAGCTGGCAGGACTCCTGCAGAGCTCCAGAAAATCCCAAACTTATCTCAAGTTCTACATCCCTGCTGCTTTCCTGTTACACATCCTCCTTGGAGAAGACTGTCTGTCAGTTCTGGTCCTTTTCAACACCAAATGACTGAAAAATGAAAACAAATTCCACCTAGGAAAGGAAAATACTATGTTGTCAGTAACAGAGCTGGAAAAAAGATTACCAAGAAAAGGTAAAAATCTAAAGCTATGAATAATCTAAAATTGTGTGTCATTAAAAATGGCATTTTTAAAGACCACAGTGTTTCACTGCTTCAAGACAAAGCTTGGCTACAAAGGTGAAATAAATGACTAACCTTGCAGCATTCTCCTTCTTTAATCCATCAGGACATAAAAGAAGAAACTCCTAGCTGAACTTCACATGAAAACAGAACTTGGGAGACAGTTTTTTGAAAGAATAAAATCTGAGGGATTTTGAGGATCACACACTCTCAAAATCAGATCCCAGGCTTTCAGAACCCTTTATCTAGGCCAAAAGTGAAAATCTCTCTCACAGAGCTATGTAAAGATGAGGGTCCTGTTTCACACAGGGAAAATATTCGTTCTTGTGCAATCTCTGCTTTGATTTCCTTGCTCTCCAAGCAGCCTTGCAGAATCTGATTTTACATATAAACAAAGGCATTAACTCTAAATGTGCATCCTGCACTGCAGCCACAGATTACACAAATGAGCAATGATCTATGAAAGAGGAGGCTAAGGGACCTCCTAAGTGATGAAGTTCAGTATCTCATTACCACAGGTATCAAACATCATAGAACGCCTTTTTCTAGATTTATATACTTTTATCTGCAAACTAACTGACTTCAGGATACTGTTGCTCCTTTTGGAAAACTATTTCCCACTTCTCTGGTTCTACTGCATGTTTATCCAAGTTCAGTTTATAACTGCCAACATGACAGTTTAGTTTAAAGAGCTTTCTTTCATTCCTTGGCATTTCAAAATCTTTTTTGCGCAACATATTAACAGAGATAAATCATATTTCCTTTCAGGTTTTCTTTTTTAATACTAAACAAGAATTCTTCTGGTCTTTTCTCTTTTCCCAATTTGATTTTTCCAATCAACATTAAAAATCCATTATATTTTAATTCTCTTTATTTTTTGTTTCAGTGGGGGTAGCTGTAATTAAACATACAACATGACAGACAAGTCCTCAACATCCTTTTTTAATACCAATTCCATCTGAGAGCGACAGCCAGACAGAACCTAAACCTCCCTTTATTTCATTCATGCCCATGAGCAGTTCACAGTAATCCTATGATCAACTAAAACAGCCATTTATTTCTCCTCCTCAGTCATTTCCAGCTAATGAGCCACAAGCTTCTGAAGCAGCATTACCTTACCAGTACTCCCCAAGCACATGACCTTATACTTTGCATCACTGAATTTCATCCTGGTTCTGTTGTGCCAGTCCTCGAGCTCCTCTGGCTCTCTCCACAGAAATTTCTTACCTTCTGCTGTATTGACAATGCCTCCAGATATTCTGCCATCAGCAAATTTCATTAACCCTCTCCAACTCCCTGCCCTGCAATTACAACTTAAGATATGAGACTTGTCTGAGGGTGAATTTTTGTGGTATTATAACACAGCTTTGCTTTCCTGTGGTCCATTGATAAAAGTTTTACCTAACTCTACATGGATTAGGAGCACTGAATTGTCTCTGTCCAGCCACTCAGTCCTTTTGTCAGATCACAGACAATGGTTCAATACATCCACTACCTCCTGTAACATTATCTTACATTCCATCCTATTTCCATATTCAACCTTTACTTAAATCTCCTTTAAGGATTTCTTCAAAAACTTTGAATATCACTGATGCCAGACTAATAAATATATAGCTTTTTGCCTTTTGAAATAGAAAAAAAATCCCAAAACACAAAACCCAACAGATTTCTGACACCTGACAGAAATTCTAGGGTAGAAGTTATCTCTCACTTTCTTCTTCATGATCGCCTTTCAAAAACTGTTTCCCTCTTAACTGAAGCATCTACTATCTATAGTAGTTACTCATCAGGCCCATCCTCAGCAGACACCTGCCTCATCTGAAATAATCTTTACTGGAAATAGGAATTTATTTCCATTTACCTGGTGAACAGAGTAAAATATAATTTTGTCTGCAATCTTTTCCCTGGGCTTGTTTCTCTTTCTTTTTTTTGCTATTTCTTTCTCATTCTATTGCTGTATGCAGGGTTAAATAACCTTCTGGTATTTGTCTCAGCATCTTTTCAGACCTATTTTCCAAATATAAAGCAGGTTCTCTTTCTGAAAATTTTTTAATCTACAAAGCTTAAACTATACTTTTGTGCCATTCCTAAGTGTTGGGGATTTTTTCCTAATGATCTTGGTTCAATGGCTGCCTCTCAGACTATCCTACACATTTGACTGAAGTAAAGTCAAAACCATTATACCACTTCCAGAAATTAAAATTTGCCCTTTGGAAATTAAGAAACATAAACACTCAAGTTGTGCCTCTATTTATTTTAAACAGAATCAATTAGTGATATATCCTTTTGAGCCTGTTTTCTCAGGCTAGGTGTTCTGTAATTCTTACTACATGCTAAAACCAAGTCTGAAGGAGTTTTAGGTTTTGCTCGTTAAAAAACACAGAGATTGTTCTCTCTTTGCTGAGAGAAATCCATCAGCTGTTACATACCAAAGACTCTTACCATTTTTAGAAACAATAACCAGAATAGTAATTAAATGTAATAATGCCACAGTTATCAACAAGTCACTTGCAACAGATTAGTGGGGGAAAATAATTCTACCTGTCTGACTTCAAATTCAATTGAATCTTGTTTCAACTGTTCTTTTAAACTAAAATTTGTAGATCCCCTCAAACTGACTTACAGTCCCACAACAAGTATCACTAACCTATTTTTTGAGAGAAGTGTTGAACAAGCTTTCTGTATTTTTCTTATTATTTAAGAACAAATATTTCACTTCAGGACCAACTGAATACAGTTGTATCTACTCTACAGAGAAAAGAAATTTTTTAATATCTAGGGTTTTTTATACTGGCAGAGGAAAATTTAAATAAAAGACAATTCAAGAAATGCTTTGGGAAAAAGGAAAAAAAAAAAAGCAGGGAAAACCCACCCTTCTGCTCTCCTGCTGCTGAAAATTAAACTATTTGCAATCTCATTTCTGACATTATGAAGCTACCAAAAAAAAAAGTCTGTAAAATACTAGAATGGGCTCATCCCCTTCCTTATCAAAGTATTGCATCAGCTCACTTCCCTCCTACTCTTCACACTTCTTTTTATTCACCCATTCACTCCCTCCTTCTATGACTACAAATTATTACTAAGTTCAGCTCAAAGTGTCAAGCGTTCAGTTCTTAATAATAATTATTTTAAAAACTTTGAAGCACTTGATTCTGATTTGATTTGCTTAAGCACTTTGTTGTATTACTCATGCATGGCCGTTAGATGTTCTTTAACATATCAGAACACTGATTATGCTTTTTAATTACATATTATTTACATCTTTGAGGAGGGCTGTCCTTTACGAAGGGCCTCACACACGTAAGGGAACAGCTCATCACAGCAAGATTCCCAGACTTGACTGAAAAAAGAGGTGATGGAACACCTGCTACAGCTGTTTACACATGGTAACAAGGTCTGTGAACCAGAGTTGCTTTTGAAAAACAACAGGTAAAAGTGAATTTTCAGAAACAGTTTAAAATACCAATGGACAAAGTCTGAAAGTACCAGCTAATTGAAATAGTGTGAGAACACCTTCCAGAAAACTGAGTGTACCAGAACTGGGATTACATATGAAGGTAATGAAGTACTTTAACTGACAAACATCACCAACCACCCCACTCAAGTTATTTTTCTATTTCTTCTTTTTTACCAAGATTTCTGTCACAGTATTATCTCAGCAGTTTTCAGAAAGACGTTTTTTAAAAAGGACATTAAATTCTTGTTATTTTTAGAGGTATTTCTAGAGATGGGTTTCAAATAAAATTCTATAATGAGACCCTACTGTGGCAGCACTTTCCATGCAGAGACAAAGAAAATCAGTAGAGCTGGTAGATGAGGTAAAAAACCTGGCACAGGAAATAAAGTCCAATACCACAAATCTGGTTAACAGTGGACAAAAAATACCTTGCCAAGGTATTCTCACTATTCATAGGCATTCAAATCTGCCATTCACAGGGACAAATGTTGTATCAGCTACAGCTAAGCTGGGCTCCCCCAAAGAATGCAATGTTTTAATATCCATGTACTTTGCATATTGTGCCAGGAATACAAGGGTGCCTTTACTCACATTCCATCAAATGCACTCTCTGTCTTCCCAAAGCACAGGCACTTGAGGAAAGAGGGGGGGGAAAATCAATAGCAAAAAAGCAGTGTCTTTTTTTATGCAAGCACAGTTCTTTAATCAATTCATATTTATTATTTTGTATTGCCTCAAATTCAGATGACAAAATATTTTGAAAATGCTTATCAAGTTGCTTGCTAAATACTGTAAGCCCAGAATTACCTGGAGTTACTCTGAAATGTTTAGTCTGGCTGATTTTTCTATCCTTCAGATCTGCATCAAGTGTTAGACCCAAGGAAGGAGAGGGTTCTTGCCCCAGCTGGGACATTTACAAAGGCCTTTGTCACCTGGATTCTCTGGCACACAGTAAATTACCTCAGGCAGAGAACTTTCATGGCCTGTCCTCCACTCAGCCACTTACCTCCATAAAACTTGCAGGAGCTTAATTATCTTTAAAAACCTTTATTTGCTCAAATGGGGTTAGCATCACTCGACAGAAAGAAGGATTTCTGAGAAGGGGCAAGGGCAGAGAGCGAAGCACACATCACAGAAAAACAGATCAAAACAGGTTTTCTAACACAATCCAAGGGAAAGTGTTATACCTTGCTAACCATGGTATAGCAGACCTTTTGCAGTCTCATCTTTCCAATGTTTAACATTTTTCTCAGAATTAAAATTTGTGCAGTTATGGTTTACCCAAAAACTACATCTGATATTAAACAGCAAATGTGTTTCTATCCTTCTAAAATATAGGACAAAACCAGGGGAATATGGAATTTAAGCATTTAACAATGGGCAGCAATTAGAAATATTGTCAAAATTATAAACCCATGAGACAGTCTGCCATTTACATTTGTATTTAAATGGACAGTAGTAATAATAGCAGTATTTTTTTTTCTGAGTGCTAAATATTTCTAGCTTATACCAGACCGTGGGATCAAAATTTTGATTCAATATTTTCTTCAATTTTTAACTACACTTCAGCATCTTAAACACTGACTAATTAAACATACATTAAACATGTAGTAGAACACATGCTGTGACTCTGCTGAAAGACACGAATCCTGCAAAGGAGATGTTTAAATATATTCCATGCATCCTACTAGGATCCTTTCAGGGTTCCAGGGTTTTCAGGGTTTCAGGGTTTCCTGAAATCCTTTCGGGATTTCATATAGGAAGTTTTTCTAGCTCTTGTGCTCTTTCTTGTAAACCTGTGCAGATTAACTTTGCCTTAGTTTCTAAATCTTGGACAACACCTTCAAAATCAGAGATTCTCATTCTGATTGGCATTGCTCTCTTTAAATGCCTATGTGGCCTGATTTTCCCAAGCATTTGTGCTCAGAAGCTTCTGCTGAAGAGAGGCAAAGGAAAGGTCCAGGTCAGCTCAGACACCTGCCTCAGCTTCCACAACTGCTGGAAATTCTATGGCCCAGATAACAATGTTTAATTCTTCTGACACACCTCCCCTCCAAAAAGATCAGTACTACCTACCAACATCCCAAAAGTATGGATTTCACTGAGTATGTAGGAGGGAAAACAAAAGTTTCACAAGCACTAACTGAAGTACTGACGAAGCTGGAATTCATTTTGCTTAAGCTAGACACTTAATTCAGAATCATTAAATCATATACAGGGCTAAAGTTCCAACTTAGTTGGTGAAAAAATAACAGGTTTTGAAGGTCACCATGACCATCTACCCACATCTGCACTGCTGCTGCCTGAACTCAAGCAGATAATATCTTTATTTAGAGCTACTCAAAAGCACAAAACAACCTCAAGAGTACACTGTGGTGACAAACAGAATCTTAAATCTCCAGAGCATTTCCAAAGGAATTGAGTCAAATCCAGGCACAACCACTGGCTCCCACATACCTGCCTATGAGAGCTAAGCTTTCATCCTAAAAGCCCTGAGGCCCTCAAGAGCAGACCTTGTGGCTGTTATTTCAGACACTGCACCTGGAGCACGTGGAAATACAGCAGTGCCAGATCCCACACACAATACAGGGAGCACCAAACCCTCCCAGAAAACAAAAAAGCTGGAAAAGACAAAGGCACGTCATACACCACCTGAAAATTTACATATACTGAAATTAATGTTTCCAAGGTCATCTCAACACACCCCAATACTGCTCACGATTTCTGAAATCAACACAAGATTTACATAAATGTACATCATTACGTAACGTTCAACTGAAACGGGCAGAATGCTGGGAATTCCTGTAACACTTCCAGGAAAACTATTAATAAGTTAATCTACCTCCTCAACACCGCAGAATTGAAGAGACTAATTTAAATTCTGGGATAGGATCATGTATGGCAGGTGATGGCTAACCCATCTTGCTATAAACACATCACCAAAGACTAGTGCTGTATGAACATAGTGACTTTAGATGTTCAGGGATGACCAAGAGTTGGACATTTTTGAGTGGTTTGTGCTCAGAAATTATATATGAATTCCTTTATCTCATGGTCTGGCAATAAGAAATGTGTCTTCACTTGCTTTAGTTCCTTAAACCATTCCTCCCTCTCAGAGTGACACCTTCCACTCAGTTGCTATCTCACCTTCCAGAAAATTAACCAGTCCAGATGCAACAAAGAAAATAACTACCAAGATCCTAGGAAAAGAAGGAAAACCAAGGCTGTAATGTTAGCTAACACAAGCCAGGAAATTTAAAGCGGAAATTGAAATTTCAGCCTGAGATAGACGTTTTGGCACAGATATTGCATGATTTTCCTTTGAGTATTGTCAGTCAAGATCCTCGCTCCTGGGACTACACCTTCACAGCACATTCCAAATATACACAACATGCGGAGAGGCTTTGAGAGTTGATGGTATTTGCATTTGGACTGACATCTCCTTGTAATGTGTTTGACACGGAGCACTTCTGCAACAAAGAATCGAGCCGCTTTCAACCCAAGTCTTTTCCAAAGAATAACGGGCAACTACACAAGAATGAATAAGTGAACAGTTTGCTACAGCAGTGAATGCCTCTGAAAACAGTAAGTTTGCAGGCACCAG
Source organism: Ploceus nigricollis (assembly GCA_013399945.1). Classification (NCBI taxonomy): domain Eukaryota; kingdom Metazoa; phylum Chordata; class Aves; order Passeriformes; family Ploceidae; genus Ploceus; species Ploceus nigricollis. Next base: position 57,377 of record VXBC01011832.1, read on the forward strand.
ATGGAAGAGAACATTACTGCAATTCCTGCATCCCATCGTGTAACAGCCAACAGAGCCGTTAACGCTTTCGGGTGATTTCTAAGCTTTTTAATGCACTTTCCTTTAAAGGTGGGGAGTTTCTTGGTGCCCTGTCAGTCTGCAAGCTAGGTTCAGCTGTCTTCTGGGAAAGAAATTTTATTGGCAAGCTATCAAATAGGGAAAAACACAAAATACAGATGGAAACACTAAGGATCATATTAGAAAAATCACTAGATGGACACAAAGCTTATGTTGTAAAGTATGACCTACAAGCACAAGTCTTTTGTCTCTCAGCTTTCTCTCTCCCATACCAGACACGTCTGCCTTTCCACAACTTCACTGATCACTTATCCCAGAAAAATGTCTATCTCATGATCTCAACAAGTTCTTACACTTTATTGTTTTCCTCTTCAAACAGCAAACTTAAACCTTATGTAGTGTACGACATTATATCTTCCTCAGAATTCAGAGAAAAACGGTGGTAAGAGATGTCCGAGTCAACTCAAATAACTCATTTTCATTGCTACCACCACAGATCATCATGACAAAGCCACCCATTAAGTGAAATACTCCCAGTTACATCCACTTATGCCAAGAAGTGTATTTTCCATCCCAAGCATTAATGTCCCCTGTGCTCAGGATGTGCTCTCAGGATCTTGCACTCAGTAGAAGTGAGTGTCTCACTTAAAAAGCCAGTGAGCATGTCCAAGTGCTGCCTGAACTAGTCCCTGGCAAACCAGGACAGAAAGATTACACAACATTAACAATCCTAATTCAAGTGAAAAAAAAAACCCTGGTCTGTATTAAAGATCTATTGTCTTGCTCATTCAGGAAAACACCTGTATCATAGAAGNCCAGCAGTCTCTGTAGCTGTGTGTCAGAGCAGGCAGGAAGGAGCAGCATCCCTCCTGCTGCACTCTGTAGTGTTTTGCACTCTTCCATACCCCTATAAATCACAGCTGTAGCCAGAACCTTGATCCCACTAATGTGCTAAGGGAGTCCCCTCCTACTGCAGCTGTACCAAAAGCCAAAGGGAACTAATGCAGCTTTTGGTATGATTACCTGGATTAAGCTCACTAAATATGAAACAAACATAAAGCACAGAGCAAACTGGACTTCGTTTGCTTCAGCTAAATTTCAACTTCCACAGCAAGATTTAACCATTCATCCTTAACAGCAGCACCCAAGTTCAGCTCTACCAGCTCCTGCAGTAGAGGTGCTCTTGGCTTTTTTACAGCTTTCTTCCGGTGGAAAAAAAACCCCTAACCAAGAAAACACATTACAAAAATAACATCATTTGGAACATTTCACTTACAGCTATAAATACAGGGTTCTGCCTGGGCCATGTGAGCTTATGCACCAAGAGCCAGCTTCACAAGAACAATGAGTATTTCATCATCTAAATTTAATCTCCCCAGAAAACACGGCAACACAGGAACACAGTTCTACCAGCCTGGTTCACTTGTGTGGTCTCACTGCTATCAATGGGGCTATTCACGTGAGCCAGGAATGAGGAATGGGATCCAAGTGCATTACATCAGCAAAATTAAGAGTGCCCCAAACTACCCACAACACATACACTGGTTAAAAAAAAAAAAANATTAATTCCTGCCATATACTAGAATAGAAATTTTGAAATTGGGGCATTCATAATCACGTTAGTACCAAATTTTAACACTCTGCATTGGTAGCATCATGTTGAGTATCAGTGCAGTAAGTAAAAAGTCTTATGTTACATACACACTTTATATATAGACATGTTTTTAAAGTATATATATTAAGTCTTGACTCCTACAAGGTAAAAAAGCAGTGTCTTCTCTCTGTGTGTTGGTCTATATGGGGAAAAACAAGATATTTTTNCATCTTGTTGAGGAAAAGCTTTCTTCCCAGACTCCACACTGTAAATGGATGGTCTCCATGGCCAGGTTTTTATCACACACTGAAATCACAGAGTCGCCAACTTGGCCCATTAAAAAAAGAAAACAACCCTCTTAGAATTTTTTTATATGAGAACAAAAATCTATCTCATTCTGCTATTTCCAGCAAAGCTTCTTATTTCACAGAAAGTTCAGACTTTGACCCATGTATTAAATTCCCAGTAGAGGCTCAGAGCATCTTTCTTTGTTGAATAAATCCTCACAAATATAGCCTTGAACTGAAATCTAAAGTTTCAAATGGTTTTCTGTAAGAAAGGGTGCATTGTAACACTTGGCTAATATTTGCACTGTTATAAAAACTCCTAAATAGAACAAATCTAAGTCCAANAACACATTTTCCTGCACAAGTTCCTAAGTTTCAGTGAACTTCAATGCTCTTTAGTTATATCTAGAAAGGACCTGACCTCAAAATCACACACTGATTACACAATGTAAGTCTATAATGTTCTTGAGAAACACCACATTCTGCCCTCAAGAAAAAAGCTAAATTGCTTTATTTACAATATTAATACAAACTCGCAGTGGCTGTTTCTTAATTAATAAGGCTAACAAAAAGATTTATGGTAAAGAAAACCTTATCATGAAGGGGGGAAAAGAAATATGAGACTGCATCTTTTTCAAGAGCAGAAAATCACAACCATTCTTTGTAACAAAGGGGAGGAAAGCATTTTTTCATGTATCTTGAGAGTTGAGAGACAATGAGAGTGAGATGGTGTTGGTAAGGAAACAAAACTCACAGTTGGACCTCACAGCTAAAAGGACAATAACCATGAATTTTCCACAAAGAAGCAACATATGGAAGTTTGGCCATTTAGCCTGGTTCTCAGGAAGCCATTCTGAGGCCCTAAATCTGCAATATTCTCTCTGAGCCAACATGACCTGTGTGCTGCAGGCAAGCAATCCAAACACACTGAAAGATAATCATATGACACTGCTAAAAACACAGGCACTTGGCCAAAATAAAATCATTGTTCCAATACAGATGAGCATCATCATCCCCAGAAAATTAGAGCGTAACATGGAACCAGTACAATTTAATTTAAGAGAAAAAAAAGCAGGCATATATGCAAGGCTGGAAACATGAAGTGTTTTGAGGTTCACCATTAAAAGTAAAATGCTAACAATTGACCAGATTGTGATTTTGTTTCTATTTGGTAAAACAGTACTGACTGACACACACTCGAGTGTCGTGTCTCTCATTTGTGAATTAATGTCGTTAAGTATTTGAAAATGCACATTTATCTACAAAATTTACCTACACCTGGCATGGTCAGGTTGTTACAAACATACTGGAGATTTCCTTTCAGGAATGCAAGAAAGTTAACATTAATCTTTCTCTGATATTTAACACCACATCTCAATGCATGTGCTTGGAGAAAAAATCCTTCTGCAATGCGTGCATTTCAGTGATTAAACAACTCTGAGCAACTATGACCAATATGAATCATGCTCCACTGCATCCTAAAGTGTCTTGATATCAAAATTGCATAGAAGTCGGGGAATTTAGGTCCTCCCCAAAGTCTTCATTCCCATTATCCCCAGGCACAAACCATTGCTTAGGACATGTCACAGTGGTACTGTGTTACAACATGCATTAGTTCAATACAGTGAATAAAAGGAAGCCAAAGTGTGGCCAAATGTGCCAACATAAGCACTGTTGATATGGCCATCAGTTCAGTATCTCCTCCATTCATGGCATTTTGAACATTTTTTGAGGAGAAAAAAAGAGGGAGAGAGAGGAGGTGAACAATATAACAAAGGAACATTGTCTGGTTTTCAAAACTGTCTCCCCTATTAAGACCACAGCAGTAATATTTTTTAAATTGGAAACAGAAAAACAGATTTTAATTTCTCACAAGCCTTTCCACTGATAAAACTGCAGAAGCTGGGATCTCTTGATGTTTTGCCCAGCTATCAAGGCATGCCAAGCATCAAAACATTTGATGGAAGAGTCACCAAGACTTGTAAAAAATCATATTAACCCAGCAAGTTGAAAGGGGAAGCACACAGTCCATGTAGGTGAGTGACTGTGTGGCCTACATATCTCTGATACTGCTGCTGTATATGCAATTACACACAGCTCTAAGGTAAATTAACACAATTTACTGTGTGAAGACAACCACAGTTCAAGTCCGCTCTGGCACAACTTTTAAAAACTATTTATTGCAACCTCATAATAATGACTTACTGTACAAAGAAACCCCAATAAAATGTACATTTATGACATTAAATTAAACTAGAATTATTTAATTAAATTTTAACTTGAAGAATTAAAAAGCTGTAAATACTTTGATTTTGACCTCGTCTAGATGCTCTAAAAGCATCGTACAGATTTTTCAAAACACCTCTCAGACATCATGAGAAAATGCACTAAATGGAAACAAAACAACAATACCCCTTATTGATATCTAAAACACAGGATCGCCAGGACAAAAGGGTGAGCTTATAAATAGTTTTGTCTCTGGCATTACTACTCTCTCCAAGTTCAGATTCTGAGAAAATCACCTCCACTTCCCACAGCTTCAGAGCACGTTCCACAGGAAATGAAGGTTTATTTACTGCAGAAGAAAGACATTGTGCTGGAATGACATCATGCCTTCAACCAGGGTAACTCCAACTAAACTGTCACATTCAGTTACCAAACCTTAATTAGAGCATCTTTTCCTGTGTCTGATGTAGCATTTTTTTCTAATATTAAGTGACAGCTCTGAATACCAAGATGGCAGATAAAAAGTTGAAATCAGTCCATGCTAACATCTAAACAGAAAATGAATCACTTTTGGGGGGTCATACAAAGTGCTCCTTCAGCTCTCCCAAAAGCATCATAATTAGTTTATATACTTGCTTTTGATATATTTCCTAAGATTTGTGGAAAGTTATTAGTGGGTAAAACAGAACAGCAATCAAAGAATGTGCAAGAGAGAGAATTCAGATCAGGGTCCCACCACCGTCAACGACAGTCAAGCCAACAGCATGTCATCAAAGCTGTTGGAAACTAAATGTAACTACTGCTAACAAGATCTGCCAGGATTCCAACGTGACATGCAGAAAATGATGCACAAAGGTCTGTGTGTGGGAGACAAAAACCTCCCGTGCCTCCAGAACTTTACAGGAGCAGAAGCATTTAAACCTCCTCCTTGAAGACTCAGGCATCCCATCACAGAAGGAGCCCCAAAGCAGGACTGGGACTCAGGTAGTTTGTATCTGAGGAATTCTGCTTTTTCTGAGAGCTCTCCAGCTCAAGGAAGGGGGTAATGTCTACACCAAAGCTCCTTCCAGCCTTGATATTTCTAAACAACGTCGTTATTTTGCCAAGCCCTTCCATGCAGACAACAGTTAATAAAATCCACACTGGAATATTTTCCTCTGGTTTAATAAAGGCTAATTCCACTTTCAGATTAATAGATTTTTAAGCAAAATCACGAGGATCTTCATTGTGTTTTTGCAATACGCTTTAGAACTCCTCAGCATAAGTGGTTTCTTGATTTATTTTTTACAGGTCTCCATTTGGGTTTCATTTCTGTGACATTTGAAAACAGCGCTGGTACATGAGCAACTTCACTGCTCTTGAGCCTGAGACATTTACTACAAACTGATGGTTTGGGTATGCAATACTTGATTTTCTTCCTCTTTATTAAGGTACTTCCATTATTTCCTGCAGTGAATGCTGGATTCTATTAAATGTATTTACATTTTTTTCCTTAAGCACTGTTTGCTGGGTTTTCACTTAACTATCCAACAAATACTGTGGTTATGCAAATGTTTACACTGCATTCATCTTATTTATTTTTGCACAGAAAAAACCAAAAAGGAGCTGTTCCTAAATGTAAAAATACTGGATTTGTTAAGAGAAAAAAATATTAATAATTGCTAAAAATTGTCATTTTCTATTTTCTACAAACTTAAAAGCACAGCTGAACAGCAAATTATGGAATTACAACGTTTAAGAAAGATGTCAGACTCATTCCCACATCCCTCATCAGGCAGATCCTCACCAACACTCATGAACAGCTGCCAGCAAAGGTGGAGCCCACAATGCAGCAAATGCATAACTTCATCAGTTTTTGCTGGGGCTCAGTGCTCGTTTTCCAAAGGCAGTATCAGGTATGAACAGACCTTCAGCATTCCCAACCTGCCCACTCCTTTATGAAGTGGCAGTGGCTCCAGCTCCAGGAATGGTTCCATGCTGACTCACTTCTTCTGCAATACCCAGAGGAGCTGAGACAAACCACACACTGAGAATTATTACTCCAAGTTATTGCTTCCCTTGGGCTATTTGAATAACAAACAAAGAGAATGCATAAAGTGAATCCAGATTTTCCCATTTTACTCGTTTAGAGTATAAGCTCTTTGAGGCAGGAGAACTACCTCCACTTTGAATCTTGTACAGTATTTTTCACCTTATCAACAATTCATGCAGTAATGTATGTAACTGTTCTGTCCTTGCTAGAAAAAAAGATACAGTCCCATGTTCACTGATAAAGACCCTGACAGATGTCCTGGGAGGACAGATTTGATTTGGATCAAGAAAGAATACACACTGAAGATTGCTGTTGAATTAGCCAGAACGCTTTATGGTGGTTACACAAGATTTATGCTGTCTGTGGAAAAGTACAGATGACACTCAGCTGGCATAAAGTCAGAACAGCTCAGAAAGACAACAACTGATTCAATAAAAATTTAACCAGAACAAAATGGCAACTTAAAAATTTTCAAATGGCGCCCGTGTGTTCCTATCTGTCCTTTGCTTTGCATCTCAGGCTATTTTTATTCTTTTGGAAGAGACTCTAAAAGGTTTATGACTCTTCAGTTCATATCCAAGGGACTGAATCTTATCTCACTGGTCAGAAGGGCATTCTCCACCAACTTGGCCCAAAGTTTATCATCTGTCAAAATATCATTAGTAGTTTCTGTTTATCAATCAGAATGTCGAAATAAATATCTTGATTACAGTAAAACCACAAAAACCAGAGGATGGCATACGAGAAGAACAGTGTGAATCCTTTTCCAGGAGGATGGAAAAATGGAAAAATAGGGTCTGCCTAAGACAGGATCCCCAGGCACCTCATTAAGATAAACAGCTTGACAACTGAGACACTGCCAAGTATAAAAAGACAAACTTCTTCAAACTGTCTTTAAGTAGCTACTTCACAAAACACAATCCTCAACGAAGTATGAGCTTCACCACCAAAGTGAAATTTCAGCTCCAGTGAAGACACCAGCACAAATTCCCAGTGCTGTACGGAGTCCAGAGCCACCTTTTGTTGTAGGGGGCTCACATGACAACATGCAGGCATCCACAGCCACGTAGCTTAACCTTGATCACCCCTGAGGAAAAACACACACTTTTATACTCATCCTCTCTTAGAGGAGACATCTAAAATAGGTCAACTGATTTATACCCAAAAATGCTTTTTTACCTCCTCAGGCTGAAACAAAGATTTAAGTGACAAGCTCTATATTGCAGATATCTAAAATAAGCAAAAAGAAACCCACATAGAATTTTATTCTTGGTTTTCTGATGAAAACACAACTTGTATAAAAGGAACCAGCACATAATACAGACTGCTCTGTGGAAAAGACCAGAATACAAAGTTATTCATCACTCCTTCATCAGGAAGGCTCCTGATATTTAGATACCAATCAATGAGATGGAAAGTTGGAAACATTAATCGTCCGTGCTAGTCAATGAGGTGAAACAAACTCCAAGTAAATTGGTCAGGTTTCCAGTAGATCCCACAAGATTAGCACATTTTTGACACTGTGATAACTGATAAGTGATTTTCTATTTGAAAAAAGTTACTTCAGGCTATTTGTGTATTTTCTTTATCATAACATTAGGTTTCAGTGTCTCTTCACAGACTAAAAATGAGTAGAACAATGATAATTTTGCCCCTCTGCAGTTTTAACATCCTAACTGTACCCCACTACAACAGGATATATTTATGATTTATTCTACATCACCTCCTCCCTGATGTGTCTTGGGTTCAATCCCTTACACAGGATTTAAATCCTCACTATGGATAACTTTCCCATAACTTCACTTCAAAAATCTGTCTTCTGATTTTCCTCCAAATTTTCACCTTGTCTGCCAAAACTGACATTCTATTTCTAACCTTTGGACTGGACTTCCAGGATGAGGGGAGGAAAATCTTCTGGCCTCTTATGGCGTGGCATATTCCACACCACAGTCTTTTTTTATTTGTGTCAACACTGATTGGTCCTAACAATGAATGTTGATTACTCAGATCTTAATTTCTGTATTTTTCCTTTCTTACTGCTCCTGGTTAATTATATTATTACATGCACATGTATCATATCTACCACACCTTGGAGGAGAACAGATTAGTCAGATGGAAATATTCCAGTAAGATACACATAATAGAGATAGAATGTAGAAAAAATCAAGATTATAATAGTAATTCTGGAACTGAAAATTGTGAAATATGCAACTATTAGTCAATGGCTGGTTTTTTTTACAAAATAAATTTATTTCCTATTTAGAGCTTTTTTAAGTTCCAAATATATAAAAATAAAATTTATTAATTTTCTAAAAAAAAAGAGTAAATATTGAATGGATATAGCCAGAAGAAACCTTTCCTTTCCCATTTCCACCAAGACCACAACTTGTGCTTTTCATCAGAATCTATTTCAATAACTTATTCAAACAGACTGCAGTAATTCCATAACACCATGTGATTTATGTGTACAACATATATTAAAACTAAAAAAACCCCAAAACCTAACACCTATTTAAATAACAGATTGTTATTAGAGTGGAATTGGTCTCCAACACTCAATATCTGTGAAAAAGAACATGCATCTTACACAGGAACCACTCTGCCTAAGAAAATGTAACCTCTCTACAGTCACCATTTCCATATTTCTTCGTGTTAAACACACAGCTTTACTCTAGACATCCAAAGCAAATTTCATTTCCCTATTTGATAGATTAAATAACTTTAACAGTCTGGTTACCCTTCAGCTCAACGTAGAATGTAAATTTTACATCATCTCTATTAGGCATTGAATATTTTGGAGAAGAAATTGATTATTTTTCTTATGGTCTTATAACCTCCATAATTTTCTGAGACCTTTCTCTTGTTTCACTCTTCATCTTTATTGCTCCTACATGACGGGCACAAAGGCTCCTTCTCCCAGAGGGTCCTTCCAACCTGCACATTACTGTGGCTCAAAACAAAGAAATCTTTCCAAATATCTCAAGGACTACTCACTTCAGTATCTTGATAAAACACAAAGTTTGGCCTGGAAGCTTATTTCAGTGTATTATTTATCATGATATTTCGGTGTATTTAACATTTCAGTATGCTAGAGACTCGGAAGTCTTTTTTGTTTTATGATATTTTCTGTAACTGACACCAGAAGAAGGACTAAATAGCTTTTTACAGGTGTTCTTTTAAAATGCACTCTGTAACGAAGACTTGATTCATTATTTAAGGAAAAAAAAGGTCACAATAATCAAAAGCAATTTTCAATATAAACAGTAATCTGTTGTTACAAGTCAGGACTGAAGTATACAAACACTGTTGTTAATGACAATTAAATAACAACCCCTGAAGCATTGATACCCACCTTCTTTTTACAAAATACTGGAATACAATTTAAAGAAATACTTGAAAAATACCTCATCTATTCGTTAAATGACTTGGATATCTATCCCTCTTTAAAATGCAGCTGAAACCTGTGAGTGAGCTCAAAAATCAGTAGAAATGACTGTATCACAGACTAATAGCACAATTGTTTTAAGTGCCATTTCCTTCAGAAACCAGGCCAAAAGAATACTCATTTCAGACCAGAAATGTCTTAAATGTACCAGAGTCTCAGTGGGGAAAAAAAAAGCAATCAGAGTGCTGATGAAAAAAAGGAAAGGAATTGCAGAAAAAGGTAACTGCAAAGTTTACCACATCCACCTATTCAACAGCTTATAGCATACAGAATACATTGCTTTCAGTCTATTATAACCCAATATTTATTTTCTTATTTATAGTAACAACATAACAAGGGAGGGAATCCCTGTCATTTATATCCTGATTACTCAATAATCTGTAGGTCTAATGAAGACTCAAGCAAGCAAATAATTATTCAGATCAGTCCAACCAGAGTTTAATGAACAGTTTCCATTTTCTGGAAGAAAGACATTCGTTGTCTTTCAGGAACATCTCATTGCCTGCCACCAATTTCAAAAAATTGCTCAGTCTTTAAGTCAGTTCCACAGTAGAAAAGTAGTCACTGAGTATAAAAGTCTTATTCAATAAATATCACTTCAATTAAGTATTAACCTCAAAGTTTCCTTTATTCTTTTAACTAACATTTACCTCTAGGATAAATAAATCTTGATTTTTCCAAACACACACACACAAAAAAAGTTACCTTAATGTTAGTGAATCAAAATGCTACGAAATATTATCCTGTAAGGAGAACACCTACATAAAGGATGCTGGAATCTTTTTCATTTCTTCCCAATTTTCATCACCAATACAGCTGTACATCTCAATGAGGTGTATTAATTAGTTTTCCTATAACTGTAGGACAATTAAAAGCCACTGGTAACTTCAGATCTGAAGTCTATCTGGAAGGACTTACTAGCATAGTGGTTTTTAATTTTATTACTTATTTTATACACACGTAAGTTCAAAAATCTGTACTTACTTCTACATGTGCAAATAACATTTGTTCAGAGTTATCATTGTTTTTCTCCTTGAGGTCTGGTGGGATGTGTCTGTTTCTTACTTGGAAATGTGTCTTACTAAGATAACCATCACCAAGGTCCTGTGTTCAGAAAAAGAGAAAGAAAAATGAAATTTTCTGTAACCAAAATGGCAAATGCCTTCACTGTTCTAGAAAATAAACAGAGCATGGTATTTAGGCACAGGCTCCAAGTCTTTTTATAGGCACTGATAACTGCAGTGCTCCTCAGCACCTTCTCACACACAGTTTACTTCAACACCAAGAACTGGTGTAAGTCAAAGACCTCAACAGCAAAAATAAAGTTTAATATAGCTATTAATGGAATAAGACAACTGCACCCTGGGGATCAGGGTAGGTGCCAAAGAATGGGAAGGCAGTGCACCAAGGTGATGAAGAGATGAGGAACCATTAACGATTTTGACCTATTTCAAAGCATTCGTGACAGGATTAACTTCCCAACTCTTGCGAGCCTGGTTTGGTTTTGCTCTGTTTCCCCCTTTAACTTTACGAAGTTCTGAAAACAAAACAAAACAACTTCAGAATTCATGTATGCAGAGTCACAACTTGTTTCCTTCTCTTAATCACCTCTGAGGTCAAACATAAGAAAAAACAGACAAAGCTCTGCCTTCTCCCAGTTCCCATTTTATCATTTTGCTTCCCAGGCCACACAGCCCACAACTGTTAAGTGCCCTTGTACAATCCCAGAGTGGCAGAAGAAAAGTTTAGGAGTTTTCCTGTATTACTGGCCTGTCTACCTGCACTTTTTATTTTTCCTTATTAGGAGCAAGAGGAGAGAAAACTTTTAATAACAGGTACACTCTGAAAGGAAGAAAGCATGTACAGAACACAAAAAACAGTAGTTGCACGTCGAGGATTTATTTCTTAAAGGAAACAAATAAATTGGGAGTTTATTAGCTGTTCCATTACATTTCATTTTAGACAAACAGAGAGCATATGTACAACATCTGATGAAAAAGGATTCTATTCAAAACAGTCTCACTACAAAATTCATTAACATAACATTAAATTTCTTGACAAGACTGCAAATTTAACTATGATTTAACTCTTTGGTTAATTTGTGTTTGCTGACACAGTTTATGCCATTTATTTTTACCTTTAAACCACCACAGGTTTTATACTGACACACTAGTTCTCTCCAAAGACACCGTAGATTAAACACACCTCCAAAATCTACTATGAGCTACTTGTTTACTTTGTTCTGATCAAGTTTCACGCATTTAAAAAAGGATAGTGCTCTCTACATGTACTTTTTCCATTGATTTTTAAGCATGGATAACAGCATAGGCAATTATATTGCTCACTTCTCCTACTGTATGCCTTATTTTCTCAACTTATCTCGTTAAGAGCATGAACCCACCAAACTTCCCTGCAAGTCCTTGCTGCAGAGCCACGTGCAGCCTGTGCAGGGAGGAACCCAGCGCGCAGAGAATGGTGAAAGAAAAACTAAACCTAAACTGGTGATTGAAAATCCACTTCTTTCACTCTCAACACGCTCTCAAGTATCTCCTTGTTCCTCTCAAGTGTCTCCTTGTGGAGCTTCCCAACAGTGCCAGCAGGAGGAAAGATACTTGCACAGGTATTTGTCCCACTAAGAGCAGCAGAGGAAGGGCTGCATCCACCCACAGAGGTGAAATGCCTGATGGCACAGCGAGCTGTGCCAGAGCAGGGCTGGACTGAGCCTCCTCCTCCCTGAACCAGTTCTTCCCCCCAACAGAGTGCAGTCAAACTTCACAGCCCTTGCATTCTGTGAGTGCCACGAGAAAACGGGAGGGAGGGATGGAGGGATGG
>VXBC01011832.1:75128-87299 GCA_013399945.1 Ploceus nigricollis
TTTTTTCTTTTTTCTCTTTTCTCTTTTTTCTTTTTTCTCTTTTTTCTTTTTTCTCTTTTTTCTTTTTTCTTTTCTTATTCTTTTTTCTTTTTTTCTTCTTCTTATATTCCTGAGGTAAAGCATCTCTTTTTGTTCTTAAATTTCCTGTTAGCAGCCAAGTCCTTCGAATGAAAACCAGAGTTCATGTGTAAAGATGATTTTCACCACCTGTGATCAATGCAATATTCCATCTAAGTTTGCAGTTTTCAACATTAGGTGTATATATAAAGTTTTACTTCATTAAGTTATTCTGGAGAATTATAAATTGTATTATGTGCTTTGAACAGATTGTGGTGCCTTCATAGATTGGTATTTTCAATACACACACCATTTTTAAAATCAGCTGCATAGTTTGGGTGATTATAGCCATTATAGGCTGTGATGCTATAGCCCTTATTTAATCATCAGAATTAATTATTTATATCATTCTTTACTGTTTCTTTTACATTTTTTTTTTTTAAATTTGTTGAGTAAAAAACACTGTGTTGTCACCCACCCCTGAGTTTTGGGGGAGGATTTTTCACTGTGGAGTGTTCTCTCTAGGCCATTTTTGCTAACAGTAAATGCATGTGGTAATGAAAAAACGTCACGTAATGTGCATTTCCTTAGGAGCTACAGCTCCTGATTTCTAATTTTAGCTTTGTTACTGTCTCTCTGGATTATCTTAGGGAAGAATCGTTGGGTTTGAGACATGGCTCATAGAAAAAGTGGCTGAGAGGGCCCTGATTTTGCATCAAAGTTGGCAAAGGAGTTGCCATGGCTGACAAAATAAGGCTGAGCAGAGTGAAATTCTGTTCTTGCAGCACCTGGTATCAGCTTGGTCATCTCCAGTCCCGTTGCCAGGGCACTGCAGTGTATTGCAGTGTGTGGCTCTTTATCAAGGGAAATGCATCTGCTGCAGCTCTGAAATTACGGGACAAGAAGTCCCAAAGTGGGGATTTCTCTCCTCTCTCTTCCTCCTTTTGCTTGAAAAAATGCCTCGGGTTTCCATCTCATCTCTGCCAGGCAAGAGCATTAGTAGCCCTGTTCCTGGTGTCACTGCTTTAAATGCATTAAAAGGTCATTAGACCATTTAATTTTCTTCTAAATATATTATTATGCATTTTGAATATTTTTTTCATATATTATCAGTGATGATGATGATGAATGAGCAAAGTCATTGATACAAATACCAAATTTTTATCAAATATCAAAACGAAAAAATGTTCAGAGTAAATTACATTAAATTGCTGTAGGAACTTAGCTGATTGGGAATTTTAGAGCTAAACTAAATAAAGATCGTGGAGAATAATCCTTTATCAGCCAGACTGAATGACCTCTGAAAAGTCTTTTTCATCTCTCCATCCTGCTCTTTTGTCCCAGGAAATGCGGCTCCAGCCCAAACTCCTTGATCAGTGGAGCAGTTCATGCAGCACTCCACTCTCCAAAGGAGAAAAGGTGACACTACAGCTCCCAGACTGGCAGAATTAACACCATCTACATTTCATTCCATGAATCTTCCTCAGTGTGCCTCACCTCCTGACAAAGTAATTCTTCACAGTAATTCTAATGCTACTTCTTACACTTTGTTCTTTGATTACTCTTAATTTCTGACACCGAGTGATGTTGCTGGGACAAAAAGAGATAATATTTTGTTATTGCCAGTGCCTGGCAGTACCCATGTCACAAAGTTTTGTAACAAAAGAATACTGCCAGGCGGGCCAAATCAGAAATAAGGGTGTAGCCAAAGCAAAATGCTTCTGAGAATGTCTTATGAGGCTGCTGGAAAGCATGCTCAAGCCATTTCACTTGTGCTATACCACAAAGTTCCTTCATTTTCTGTATTAATATGTAATAAGAATTAAAAATAAGATATTCTGCATTTTTCCGCTGTGTTTGTTCAGGAGACTTAGTAGTCAAAATCCTGTTCCCTGACAGAACTTGGTAAGTGGAGAGTTGCTTTTTCACAATTGTTAACAAAACCTATTTTTCAGTAATCACTGTAATACTGCTCTTCTTTTGTGAGGTACACAAGTAGTGTTATTTTTCCTTTTGCTGGCAGAAAAGTAGGAATGAAGTGACCTGTTGAAGACTGTGGTAACTGCTGGGCTGCTGAATGGAGGTGAATTTTGTCAACTTGTATTCCGTGCCTTTGACTGTTTGAGCTCTTGGACCCTGTGACTGTGCTGAGAGTTCAAAAGGAAATAAACTGAGAGGTACACAAACAGCATTCATTTTTCATGAAGGTTTTTATTCCACTCCAGTGGCAAATGTTTCCAATCAGCACTGAAGGAAGTACAGTCACAATGCAGCAGTTGTTGCCACCTTCTGTTTGTAGCAATTTTTCCTATCTTTTTCATTTTACATAGAAGTTGAATAAATCTTTCAGAGTTCAGATTATTTTTTTTGTTTGTTTTGTGTTCTCTTCAAGTTACTGTTATTCATGTTCCCTTCTTGTTTTCTTTTTTTTTTGTTTTTTGTCTCCTATTAGCCCAATATATATCAAACTCCACTTGAGACAGGATATCTAGGAAATACTGAAGCCATTCATACAAAACGTAGCAACAGTTGAAGGTCTTAAAAGTGTTGCTTCTGGGAAGGGAAATTGAATTTGGGGGGGTGTTGCAGCTAATGAGAAGGATTGCTTGATGCAGAAAGATTTTTTTTCTAATTAGCTCACAAGTTCTTGGCCAAAACAGCATTAAAATATCTGTAGACAGTGGGGCAAAGGTAATTATTATATGAAATTACAATAAGAGGATACACTTAGAACTATAGTAAATATATATAATTCTAATAAATAAGCAAGTTAGTCTTTCTCTCTTGTTTTATTAAACCAGCAAACTACAATACCAGTGTGCAGTTCACTAAAAAGTCAGAAAGAAGTTCAAAGTGCAATGTGTGAAATATTTTTGTAGGTAGATCAGAACTAGGATTACTTTTATGCAAATAACATAAATTAAGCCTATCGCTAAGCTCCAGAGTAAATTACTCTTCTGGTTCAGGTCTAAAGAATTCTTTTACCTAAGGAGACTGATCCAGTTGAAGATTGAGAGGGAAATTCATCACAGGTGAAAGGGGTTTTTTCTTTTTTTTTTTTTTTTGAAAATAAAGTAGCTCAACAACAGAAACTATCCAGAAGCCAAGCTAGAAGTAACACAAGTTTAAAAGTATTTCTGTATATTTTTGTTATGGAACATGTACATGCAGTACAGGTTGTGTCCCAGCAGGTTGGACTTAACACTTGTCCTTGATGTCACAGCACTGCATGCACACAACACCCTGCACAGCAGGGATGTGTGGGATCTGTATGTTTGACCCCAGGATTTCTGAGGATCACCACAGGCATCGTTCCAAGAGTTAGATTTGGTTTCATTTTCCTTTCTTCCCTATTTTTCCTTGCCTGTGACAGCAAAGCGACAAGCCCTGGAGCTTAAGCTCATACTCCAACTGAGGCCCTTCCAGTAAGGTTGTTACCCACAGAGCGTTATCACTCCCTGTTATTTTAGTAACAGCTAATTTCTCTTATTAGAGACCATGAAATCCTTCTCTGACTGCTTAGATCCCAGGAGGAAATCCCAGTTACATACCTAGCAGTGGAGCAGCACAACTGCAGTGTGCTTTTGGCACACTGGAGACACGCCAGAGCTGTGAAAATACCTCCTGATGGCAGCTGGGTGAAAACTGTGGGGGCGGTATCCTGGCTTTGGGGGGTCTGGGGAGGGGTACAAGGGGCNCTGGGGGTTCTGGTAGGTGTGTGGGGGGTTTTCTTGGGGTTTTGGGAGTGCAGAGGAGTTGGGGGGCTCTGGGGTGTTGTAGATTTGAAGGAGCTCTAGAGAGGTCTGGGGGTGCTATAGGGGTTCTAGAGGGACAAGAGGGTTAATGGGGAGGTAAAATTGAGTGGGGGGCTCTGGGGGAGTTGGGAGGGGTTCCAGGGAGTTATCATGAATGTGGGGGGCCTGGGGGGCTCAGGAGGAGTCTGTGGGGCTATAAGGGCTTATCATGATTTGCGGCAGCTCTGGGGGGTCTCAGGGGCTATAGGGCAGATATGCATTTGGGGAGATTTGTGGAGCTACAGAGGGGGATTATCATGGGTTGAGGTGGTCTTTGGGAGTTGTGAGGGGGTTATCATGTGGCTCTGGGCTTCTGTACCCAAGAGAACATCCAATGGTGTATGGACATGGACCTACAGTAATGAAATTAAATTGCTTTGTGCTGCCAGAGGGCATGCCGGTAACACTAGTGTGAGTTTATGCATAGCAGATTGGAGCTGCTTCTGTAAGAAACTTAAAAGTTTACTCGGAAAAGAAATGTTATTAAATATCTCTTAAGCACAAGTGCATAGCCTGGTGATGGTCTCTCTGTGAGCATGTCAAAGCCACTTGTTAAAATGCCAGTTAAAAGGGTGCAGAAAAAAAGTAACCTAAAACAAGGGATTATGCAGTTCTCCTTCAGGCCTCCCGTCCCCAAGGAATTCTTATCATTTTACTACTCTCTAGCATTCTGAATACAACAGTTGTGGCACTGGAGAAAATCCCAGTTTTCCCCTCACCAACAGAAGATCATGCCCTCTAACTATACATTTTTAATATACCTTTCTCCCATTTGTTAATGATAAGAATTTTCTTTACATCACAGAAAAGACCTGCTGCCTGAAATGAAGAGGTTAGCATGTGTTAAAATATCACCTCTGTGCTAGACTTCACCAAATACTCTGTTAAATAACATAAATTTATTTATAACACTCAAGCTTTTGTTTATCATTATTTGGACAAGGCCAAGGACTTTGTTTCCTTTTTTTGAATTACAGAGTCCAGGAATTTACCAGAACCTCCAAAAGTCATATCAGTGGTTAAATCAGAGGTATTATCAAATCTAGTTTTGTTTGGGTTTGGTGGTTCTTTTCCCCATAACATCTGTACATTTATTCAGACAAAGTTTGAAACCTGCAACATGCTGCATAATCACTGCGTATATCAAGCAAGATGATCCTTTGAATGTTGCTGGAGTACTTTCCTGACCCTGAAACTGCTGACAATTTCCACTGCAGAACTGTGTGCAAAAAAAAAAAAAAAGATTTGTTGGGCTCCAGCCCTCCAAACCGTGTCAGTAGAATTTCAACACTAGGTTCTTGCAGTTTCAGTACTCTTGTCCCCCCACCAATACTTACCTCAGAATTTCTTACTTTTGGTCCATGATTCCCAAGAGCACTGGCCCCACTTGACCAAATTTACCCTCGCACAAGGGTTCACTGAAGTATTTACCTACAGCACAGCTATACCACACGGGAAGATTTCAGGCAGGGCAGGGGGTAGAGGTTATCCAAACCACTTCCAATCCCCAGCCCCAGCCACTGTGCAGCACTTTCACCGGGTAAATAATACAGCAGGAGTCAAAGGAAGTCAGGAAGAGAAGAGCCTGAGAGCAATCTGTCACCGAAATTTGAATGATTTATTTAATAACACTGCGAAATAGCACACTTCAGCTTCAGCAGCTCATCAGCGTTAGCTCCCCTGATCTGTGCTCGGCACTGACAGCTCCTTACCATGACAATGGGATCCACGGGCCAAACTCACCGCCGGTGCAGCTCTGCTGAAGTCAGAATTCATTCAGCCCAGCAATCACTCTGCATTATCCGGGCTAGTGCTGGGGCTGCAACACCTGAGGAATGACAAACCCGGCTAAGTCCTGTAAGACTCAGACTAAATCACGCTGAAGAGACCGATTTCTCTTCCCAGGAAATTTCACAGGAAAAGCTAAATTCGAGAAACAAAGCCAAAATAAGATGTAGAATTAAACGGTGGTTCCCTGGTGTACGATGTATACACTTGTACGTGATTTTTAGAGGCCAGAGAGGTGGTAATTCTGCATGTAAGACTAGTGGAATGTGCCCCCGAGCACCAATTCAAAGGAGACCCACCCAGCAGCAGCGATTCCGAGCACTTCTTCCCCAGCCATTTATTCTTTTGTCTGCCGTCCCGACAGTTTACCCAAATCCAGGTCACTTTCTGCTTAATCCCTTTTATCCCAACTCTTGGTAACTTCTTCTGTCCCCTCACAGCTCAGTCAAACAACGTGGCTTTAGGGACAGGCATATTTCATTCATGTAAAAATCCATATCCGTGTATGTTTGCAACAACACCTACAAATGTTGTCTGTCTGGTAAATTATCTTGCCTTTTCCAGGAAAATGTTTACACACTGAGGTGGCTGAAAGCACCTTGGGAGATGACAGCTCGTTGTGGGTTTCCAGAAGCTGAGGAACAGCTGCTCTATCCTGTTTTATCAGCTGGGGAATTGCTGGGGGATAACGGTGAGGCTGGTGTCACCCATTTTCAGCCCTCACCTTCTCCCATCTCTGCCCCTGCTCTCTCTACTGCCTTTCGCAGGTCACTGGCTCCTTGCTGCTATTTCCACCCACCTGCGGAATGAGGATGATAATGGAAGAGGTGTTTTGAAGATCAATTCAATAGTACTTAAGGCCCTTTCAGACGCTCAAGTGAGAGCATGGGTGTATAGAAAATCAAAGTATAATTATTATGAAAATGTACAGTATTGTTCAGAGTAAAAGGGAAGGGAAGGCAGGATGATGAGATAATCAGACCACTGTAACTGAAGGATTTTGAGACATGATATTAAGTAAGTAAAAGGAAACATTTTTAATTGAGCTTAGGGAGGGTAATTCTGGCAAGAAATNTCTGGCAAAAAATGGTAATTTCCCTAAGTTTTTTTTTTTTTTTTTTCATGTTAACCTTTGAGTGTGGGCAAGCCTCTAAGACCATCAAGTACAACCTTTAACCCAGCACCACATGTTCACCACTAAACCTTTTTCCCAGGTGCCACAATGTTGATGTCTGAAGGAGATATGACAGTGTGGTTGGGAATGGGAAGCTGTAAAATGGTGTTTTAAGGGCTCAAGCCTGTAACCATATTCACCAGATCAGTAAATAAAATATTAACAAGTCTAGATTCAGGTCCCTACTGTTTTCTTATTATTGGTAATATTATCAGATAAAGGCTTACTAGAGATAATACAAGTTTGTTATAATTGTGAGTCTTTTCTTAAGAACTGTATCATCAAAAAGCACCTGAAGATTTACCATGTTTGAATTTATTAGAGATGAAAGGTCCAAAGTGACCCACATTGCTCTCAATTCCCTTGGTTCCTTTTGAGGAGCCAATGTTACTTCAGCCACCAGTATTCCTTTTCAGAGGACATGAAATGGAGTACCTCCAGCTCAGTGCAGAAAAGGCTAAAGGGATGGCATTTATAAATCTCACGTTGCCACAAATCACATCAACTGTAGCTGTCCTGTGCGTGATGTAAAGTCAGACATAAATGAGATACAACACTCAGAGTGTGGAACTCGTGTTACCCTACATTTCATTTATTGAACATTGTCTGTTTGTTTGGATTCCACGGTATCATGAACATTCCAGTAACAGCCCTCTTGTTGGGGTTTCTATTTATAGCATTCTCTCTCTTCACTGGATGCCCCTCCACCTTACTTCCAAAGAAGCATTAATTAGGGTCTTAAAGCAGAATTCATATATCTTTAATAATTTATTTTAGATACAAAATATACTCAATATTCTTGCAAAAGACAGTAATTTTTTTATAACTCTTTGCTATACTGTGAAAGAGGGTGCATTTCTAAACGTTCCTCTTTCACATTTTCTCCTGTTTTTCTCTTATGTATTTGGGGGCTAACAGCCACCATCTCCACAAATTCCAGATTTCACACATGCACATATTTAGCCATAAGGCAATTCTGAACTTTCAAAATTAAGCATACAGCTATTCCCTGTAGGATACAAGATTTCTTTTGCATTCTAAATAATTTCTGTCTTCATAGCAGAACTACTTAGCTCTGTGTAGACTCAGACTTTGGCACTGAATTGGAGAGACAGGTTTGAAGGAGGGACTCTTGGATGGATAAGGACCTGGCTGGATGGCTGCATCCAAAAAGTTACAGGAAATCACTCAGCATCCAAATGGGAACCAGTAACCAGTGGCACAATAAATTTATATCAGCACCTAAAAGGGCACTGGAGAGGGAATTTGGGCGAGGACCTGGAGGGACAGGACCCAGGGAATGGCTCCCAGTGCCAGAGGGCCGGGCTGGGTGGGAGATTGGGAATCAGGAATTGTTCCCTGGCAGGGTGGGCAGGCCCTGGCACAGGGTGCCCAGAGCAGCTGTGGCTGCCCCTGGATCCCTGGCAGTGCCCAAGGCCAGGCTGGACACTGGGGCTGGGAGCACCTGGGACAGTGGGAGGTGTCCCTGCCATGGCAGGGGTGGCACTGGATGGGCTTAAGGTCCCTCCAACCCAAACCAACCTGTGATTCCACGATTCTATAACTCTAAAGGAAAAAACCAAAGCCCAGAAATATTCAGCCACCTTAATCCTGAGCACGCTGCCCGTGCAGCCCTCAGTGCAGCTCTCAGTATTGCGGCCAGTGCTGCTGGAAACACCAGCAGTGGCACTACAGAGAAATATTTCTTCCTCCCCATCTCTTGTTGGGCATTAACTCAGGCACCAGTTAATAAACTCAGTGCTGTGGTTCTCACCCTGCAGCACCCCACACCGACTGTGCTCCTCACCAACTCCTGGCTGCCTCCCTGCTCACAAGAGGTTCGGTTAGCTTAGGAAGGAAAACTGCAAGTGAAGAAGGGGTTTGAATAACAGAACTGGGTATTTCTTTCCTCTGACTATTCAAGCTATTTTTGCATTGTGGAAACTTTACTCCAAAATTACCTTTTCGGTGTGTGGGAATCAGACAGATAGCAATTTTGAGAATGTCTTGAGGGAGCAAGGTGATTTGAGTGATGAGACTCATAAGCCTTGTAATTACCGTAATTATGAGACCATACCTCTACAGGTAAGAACTCATAAGTAAAAACATTAGCATGACCATTTAAGAAGCTCAGTAATTCATTCCAGGGCATGTGGTTACAGTGCAATGCTTAACATAAACTTCATGACTCTGTTGGCACTTGGCCTTGCCTCTGGAGCATGTATCCATCCTCCAAGTGTGGGTCCTTCTGTCCCCTGCTGTTTGTGTGCAGTCTTTTAAATACAAATCTACAGCATCAGCAGTTACAGCTGGCCAGATCTTACCCAGTGTTTTAGACATTGTTTGAGCTGCAGCTTTATAAAGAAGTAGTGGAAACACTGGAGTGTTCTGGCTTAGACAGATTCACTCTGAGAAACCCATGTTGAAAAGGAACCCCAGAAACAGGACTTTTCTGTCCTACATGTGCTTTACTCCAATCCTGACCTGCTGCCTAATGGGATGGATGAGTAAGAAAACCTTGGCAGTGTGAAGAAATGTCTCATTCTTGGCCATTCTGTGCTCTTTTTCGTTTGTTTGTTTGATTGTTTACTCAGCACTTGGGTGCCAGGTTATATCTTCTGTGAGCATGAGCAACGTCACAAACCCTCTCATGGTAGGAAAAAGAAAGTTTCTCCCTGAGCAGACATGCTGAGGCAGAGAGTGCAAAAAACACAGGGCCATTAGATGGGATATTGTTAATATTCTTCAAAGTTTGTATCCATGAGCTATAGCATGAACAGCCAGCCACAAAGTGATGGTATCATATGGAAACTGCAGACGATCCTTTTGATCGCAGCGTATACAATATTTCTTGAAGGTGTGTGCAGGACAAGTTTGTACGAATCAGAGCTTGTTTGGGTTTTTATTTATACTCATTTCCCTGAGTTTTATTGCATTGGGGAATACCTGCATTGTTCACCCCTTGCATACTCGATGCTAAAAAGCATATTTTATCACCCAGTGGTTTTTCCATTTCAGTGTCACAATTTTGTTTGGACTTTGAGTCATTCTGGTCACACAAAGTTACTACTCCATGCTAAAATCACTCTTAGTATCAATCAGTTTCAGTTACAGCCAAAATTCATTATTTATTTAAATTTTATCGATGAGGAGTCAGTATAATACTTGCAATCCAATTAAAACATGCTTGGAAAGTTAAAGAAAGCTGCAGTTTTCAATCAAATTAAAAAAAAAAATCACTGCAACTGTCCTCCCACAATCCACCATACAAAGCAAACCAGCCTCCCAACCTTTGCATTATCTCTGCCTTTGTTTTTGTGCTGACCTTGCAGTAAAAGGTTGCAATAGCTACTTTCCAGATAAGGTAAGAATTTGGGGGTTGAGATAAACACGTTTTTAAGCATTTTCTTTCTTCAAGTATTTTGTTGCTGTTGTTGTTGTTGTTTTTGTTTGATTACTTGTCTGTTTTGTGGGGGTTTTTTGGTTTGGTTTGGTTTGGATTTTTGGGGTTTTTTGAGGGGAGGTTGTTTGGTGGGTTTTTTTTTTTTGTTTGTGGGGTTTTTTTGTTCGTTTCTGTGTAATAAAATAACTCCCCCAAAGTTTTGCATTCCTAATCACCCCCGGATATGTTCTCAAGGACATTTAAAAAAAGAATCCTGAAATGCAGTGTTTTGAGAAGAGGCTGAAAATTCTTTTTGGTTTTATTTTGACTGAACTTTCCTTTGGAATCTTCATTCTGATTTTGGTTCTCCTGTTGAGAAGAAGCACCTGTTAGAATTTAGGAAAAATGGTAAGGGATTAAAATTATGTTTATTCTTTCTTTGTTGCCATAAAATGGAAATTTTCCAGGATTTTAGGTGACCTTCCCTCTAGAAAAGGGGTCCTCTGAAGGGCACCATTTGTACTAGCAAAACTGTCAGTATTTTATACATACTGTACATAAAATCATGTGTTCAATACTATTACATTTGCAAAGTCTAGCACTCAAAAGTGTCAGAACAGAGAATTTAGCTTGAATTTGTTAATTTTACACATCAGCATTCCGGTGTGGTAATTAGTGGTTCATCTGCATTGTGTTTGCCCACCTTTTTGAGGGCACAGATTAGATTAAACTCTTTTAATGAGCAGCCGTGTATTTCTTAATGCTCTCTTACTCAGTCTCTAATCTGTTGTTGCTGGTCTTATTTAAACCATGGTTGGAAGATAGAATTATTAAATTGATTTTAAGGGTGTGGAAGAAAGGCTCCCACTCAGCCAGTGGAACCCTCACCGTGGGCAGGTGTGGTGCCAGGACCTGGGCTCCCTCACAGGGATGGAGGGAGCGTTTCCAGTGTCACCCTGGGAGCTGCTCTGTCCTCCCCAGCCTCTCTGATTTCCCCACTGGCTATCCCCTGGTGATTCCTGCAAACCCAAGGCTTCAGCTGCAGGATCTACCAGCATCAGAGACTTGCTTCTCTGGTGCTGGCACAAAAAAAAAAATGGGCTTGTTGCCGTGGTGGAACATGAGTCCCTCAGGAGTTCCTGTCTTATTGCTGCCCTCCTCCTCCTCCACGTGCAAGGAAAACCTTCCTAACATATCATGAGGATTTTTCCTGGCAGGAAAAGGATCATTCTAACCATTCCCTTTAGAAATAACCAAAACAATTTTCAAAAGAACTGATTTTTTTTTTTTTTCCTCTTCTTTATTCCTTTCTTCAGACAAAAGGAAAAGGTTGCCCAATCATTTTCTTGCTCCAAATTCCTCTCACACTCTGCTTTAAAATACAGCAGCACAAGCTCTGCTCTGGCTTCACTCCTTCCCCCTCAACTCCCAGGAACCAGTCAGTGCTCATTATACCCTGCTCAGTTAATTTCTTTACAGGGAATACAACTGTACAGCCAAGTAACCTGCTGCTCTAACACTGGCTGCAGGCTCCCATGCTCCCATTATTCCAGTTTACAAAGGTACATTTTTAGAATATTTTCAAAGATTAATGCAAGCCTGGCGACGTTACATCCAAAAGTACTGGCATCAAGACTTAGAAGTGTAACATGCAGCAACCATTTCCCTCCAAAACAGAAAACATAAAGGGCTCACAAAACAGTATCTGGACATGGGAAACTGCTGGAGAATTTTTGTAAGAAACCCACAAAAATGAACTTGTTTGTTAGCTAGGATCCCTATTCTTCTCTTACCAAACTCAACCCTGTGACTACAGATTTCATCTTTCTCATCAGCAAGAAAAAAGCTCTTAATTTTGGGGCACTTTCTACTGCAAAGGTTACCGTTACATAAGGACTGTCTGCTCCAGGACTGTGCAGTCAATATCTGCTTTGCAGCTCAGGTCTGCACCACTGGTGGGAAATAAATACAAAGTT
>VXBC01011833.1:35149-66845 GCA_013399945.1 Ploceus nigricollis
TCCTTCCCTTTATCAATAAGGACTGGTGTTTGTCTGGAAACAAAGGAATTCCTTGTGAAGTGTTGGAGCCCTGGTTACTGAGAACTTTAGACTTTCTGTGCTAGCAGGCACTGACCCCCAAAAAACCACTACATTTAACTTAAAGCCATAGAGAAAGCTTCCAAAATTAAATAATAAAACTAAAACTAAAAGTGTATAGTTTAAAGAGAAGTGTGTAATANTTATCCTTACAAGACCTTATAAAAAATACAGCTCCATTTTAAAATTTATTAATAAAGTACTATAAAACTCACAGTTTATAAAACTGTAATATAAATAAAAACTAATAAACATCTAAATCCAAACAAAAAATACCGTCTCACACATTTAATCCCAACCCTAGAAAAAAAAACAAACCAAAACAAAACAAAAACCCAAAAAACCAAAAAAAAAAACCCCAAACAAAAAAAACCAAACCAAAACAAAACAAATCAAAACAAAACAAAAAAACCAACCAAAAAAACCCCCAAAAAACCCAACAACTCCACATCAGTGATGGTAAAACCAGAAATTTGGAGACCCAGTTGTGCTGAGTTGGCCAAATTTCCCAGAGAATCCTAGCAGGGAGGTGAAATAAATCCTGAGGGCAGGGATGGAGTGGGAAAGGAGAATGGCTTGATGCCTTGTGAAGGCTGAGCTGGAGCAGAGGCTGGACAGAGCTAAAGAATAAAGCAGGGATTTATTCAAAGGATCTCCTCCATGGATCCACCTTGGGCAGCACNCAGCTGATTTCTGCTTCTGCCTAAAGCTGAAACATCAAAACCTCTGGGAAAGGCAATGTTCTGGGCAGGTCTGGGATCTTCAGGAATAAATCAGCAGCAAAATGTGCTTTGTGCTTTCAGAATATGAAATCGAGAGATCCTTTTTCCTGAGGATGAAATGTGTCCTGGCCAAGAGGAATGCAGGACTGACCTGCAGTGGCTACAAGGTAATGTTCTTATTCTCCATCCCTGAAATATTTGACAATTGGCAAGTTTATTTATTTAGGGGTTTGGTTTGGGTTTTATTTTTCCTTATGTGTAGCTGAGAGCAAAGTTTGTGATGAGAAGACTCAGAAAAGATCCCCAAAATGCCCTCAGTAACTCAAATTTAAACTTGGTGGCACACTCCCTCACCTTGGTCCCTGGGAATTATCTGGAGGCCAGTCTTGGAGCTGCCAGGAGAGCACAGAGTTTGGTTTTATTCCCCCATGGAACAGGAGGCAGGTGAGGCAGGAACCCAGACACAGGAATTTGGACATTTTCCACATCCCACCCAGTTGCACAAGGCACCTCCTTGGCCTCAACAGTAAAAAAACTCAACCATTGCCATCACCTCAGGGTGGAATTGTACTTAAAAACCAAGTCTGTTTATAAATCTTACCGTTTGTATGATTTTTTTTATTTATGACATGAAATCAGAAGCCACAGCAAACACTGTATTCATAGAATAACAGCTGCCATTTGAGTAGCTTTTACTTTCATATGTGCAGGCAGCTTTTATTTCCAGATTTGCAGTACTTTTTATTTTCATCTTTACAGACAGTTTGTATTTTCCGATGTGCAGTAGTTTTTATTCTCATCTTTACAGGCAGTTTTTATTTTCAAATGTGCAGTAGTTTTTAATTTCAGATGTGCAGGTAGTTTTTATTTTCAGATTTGCAGTACTTTTTATTTTCATCTTTACAGACAGTTTTTATTTTCAGATGTGCAGTAGTTTTTATTTTCAGCTTTACAGTCATTATTTATTTTCAGATTTGCAGTAGTTTTTATTTTCATCTTTACAGGCAGTTTTTATTTTCAGCTGTGCATTTGCTGCTCTTTGAGCTCTAGGTTCACTCTGCTCCATCAGGGAGGGTTGTTCCCATTCCTTCTGCTGGGGATTCATTTTGGGTCTTTCAAAACCCAAAAAGCAAAGCTTGGAGGAGGAGCAGAGCTCTCTGCAGGAATGTGCTCAAGGTGCAGACATGGATCTGTCTGTTTGCACTCTTCCCTACCTGTATGCACTGATAATTCCTCATTACACTGAGCCCTGTTTGCTCAGCTGCTCCCCACAAAAATAGTTCTGTCCCAAAGCTGAATCTGAAATCAGGTAAAATAGTAGAGCTTCAATCACGTGGCTTTGGGGGTTTTAGGGTTTTTTAATTCCCAATTATCACTGTTAATCAGAGGCATCACTGTCTTTGGCTCACTATTAAAAGTTTGCACAGTGAAAATCAAAGGATTCTCTTGTCTGGAGAGATGTTGGCCTAAATTTATTCCATTTGACTGTGCCTAAAGTGAGGACTTAATTTTTAAGAAATCACCTCATTAAGCTGAAGCACAGAAAAAACTCATGGACCAAGGGATGGGGGAATTGAGATCTGCCGAGAGATCTTCTGACTGTGCTTTTGCTAAACATTTAAATCACTGGAGAGGAGGAAGGTTAAGCAGGAGGAGCCAATTTCCAGGTGATGTTTGGTAGGTTGTTTAGAGCATTAAATACACTGAAAATTAATTCCTTTCCACAGGACACAGTCAAAAGCCAAACAAACAGAAATTCAGCTAAGGGATGTGGTATTCCTGCTGCTTGGACCAGAAAGTTGGCAGGGGCACTGATGATTTCTGAGCACCAGGACCACACTAAATAAATCTTCTGGCCTGGAATAGTCCCCAGGTTACATTTCCCCCTCCCCTTTAGCTGACACTGAATTTTTACAGTCTAACACTGTCATTATCACCTCTGTGAACAGCAATTTTACACAGGGATCCCGAAATCTGAGCTCAGGACCTTGGGCTTGGTCACGTGTCAAAAAAAAAAACGACCCTCTGAACTTGAGCAGAGAACTTAAAACTCATTTCTTGTGTATTTGCATAAACATCAGTTAATTTTTATTGCTGTTGTGGTGCATCAATACCCACTGGGTTTTTAAAGTGCCTTTTTTGATGTGCCTTTATTTATATCAGAATAATAACTCGTTAAAATGCAAATGTTTTTATTCATCTTTCAGTGTGTGTGGGAGAGAGATGGACATTTAAAATAAGCAAGTTCCAGATTTCTTTTTAATCAATGAACAGGAATTCTGGCTGTATCAACAGGAAACCTGTATCAAGGAGCTTAAAGTATTAATTAGGAAGCAATTAGGCAGTCCCCAGAGAGGAGGTGCTTCAATACTGGATTAATCATGTTGTCAGCAAACACAAAACTGCACTTACTGAGTCTTAATCTCTATTTACAAATTAACTGCAATCAACAGACGACCCAGAATTTAATGTTACAGGGGAGTGTGTCTGTTGGAACCCTGGTTCCTGAGAATTTCAGACTTTCTGTGCTGACAGGCACTGACCCCCCAGAGAACACTGCATTGACCTGAGGCCCTGGAGAAGCTTCCAGAATGGAATGACAGAACTGGGATTGTGGGGGTGGAGTTTGAACAGAAGTGTGTGATATCACAGGGGGGAAACTCAGAGTTGAAGGGTTTAGAATACAGGAATAAATATAAAGCAAGGTGGAGGTTTTAGTGTGGAGGCTGCTCCTTCTTC
The DNA here is from genome assembly GCA_013399945.1 of Ploceus nigricollis. Taxonomy (NCBI): domain Eukaryota; kingdom Metazoa; phylum Chordata; class Aves; order Passeriformes; family Ploceidae; genus Ploceus; species Ploceus nigricollis. Next base: position 38,689 of record VXBC01011833.1, read on the forward strand.
TTCACCTTCTTCTCCAGGGGTTTGGGTGGTTTTGTGTCATTGGATAAAAAAGTCCCCATTGCGGGCACGGGTGGTTGGTGATTGGGTTAAAAGTGAAAATAATTCAGGTGTCATTCCTTAATTGGATAGTTTTTCCTTAAAAGAAAAACCTTGTAGAGATAGATACAGGGCCATTTTGTAGCTCTTTAGTGAAATGCTGTAGAACTCATGACTTTTATGATGTAATATAGATATGAAATAATAAACATCTGAGTCTGAAAACGAAATACCGTCTTGAGCGCTTTCAATCCCAACTCTGACCCAGGCAGAAAAGAAGATAAAAATGCTATATGTGTTTTTATGAGCTCATTGAGACTGGGTGGGCAGCAGATTTGGGGCTTTTCCATCAGACCCTGAAGGTGTTTTCCCCTTTTTCCAGGTGATCCACTGCAGTGGCTACTTGAAGATCCGCCAGTACATGCTGGATATGTCCCTGTACGACTCCTGTTACCAAATCGTGGGGCTGGTGGCCGTGGGGCAATCTTTGCCTCCCAGTGCAATCACTGAGATCAAGCTCCACAGTAACATGTTTATGTTCAGAGCCAGCTTGGATTTAAAACTGATTTTCCTCGATTCCAGGTAAGCAGCTCTTTCATCTCCAGCATAGAGCGTTCATGTGTTTACGTGCCGCGGTTTCCAAATGGGTCAAAACATCCGTGAAAAAAAAAAATCCAGCACTCCCAACTAGATCTGGAACTCAGAGCCTTCAAAGCCTTTCAGGCAGCTGGATAGACCAAACTTTGTCTGGAATGCCAAGAAATAAGAGCCTGTACAATTTAAACTGGAGTTACCTGCACTTTTAGGGTCAGCTAAAAGTTTCTTGCTGGGAGGATTGGTCACAGGAGCAGTGATGCTTTTTTTTACCTGAAAGGACACAAATTTTATCATACAAAGCCAGCAAAAGGAATGAGGATGTACCAAAAAACCCAAAAAAACCAACCCCAAAAGTGGAATACTGAGATCAAACAACTGGCTGGGGTCATCCAGAAAGCTTTTGAGAGAGCAGTAAGGGAGTTCTGTCTTTTAGTGTAATGCTTTAACCATGACACCATGAAAACATTAGTGTAATGCTTTAAACCATGTAATGCTTTAATTTAATGCTTTAACTTATAAGGGGGTTGTTAGAATGGAAATTAATTCCATTGGCTACTACACATGAAAACAGGACCTTCTTAAAATTTTGGGAAAAACAGCTGAGGAAGAATCACTTCAGCTGATGGAGCTCAGACGAGCACAGAACCAGAACTGAAATTCATTTCTCTGGTTTTGGAGCAGGTACCTTGTAGGACACAATACTTTGTCCAGTGCAGTCCAGGAGACCTTGAAAGGAAAATCCCAAATACACAAAGTATTGACAAGATGATCATTTTTCAAAAATCCTTTCCTGTGGGTCCCACATTCCCCATTTCCCTGGCAGGCTGGATTTGCAGGGAATACATTCATGCAGTGAATGTGTGAGAAAACCTCTGTACCCAAGAGGGTGGAGGTCAACCATGCAAGAAGAGGCTTTTCTGCGTGCTCAGCCCAGGAGACAGTGGCCCCATCAGCTGCTGGGACACAAAGAACTCGTTGTTTCTGGAACCCTTCCTCATTTTTTGGCACGCGTCGCTTCGTGCCGCGGCTACAAAGGAGCACGAGGGGTTCAGCAACACGTCCTTGCATGTGGGGAAAAGGAAATGATGTGCCTGGGAGGAACTGCCTGGAGACAAAAGTGTCTTCAAAGGCCACAGAACAAGCAGAGGTGTTGACAGGAGCAGGGATAGACCCAGAGCTGTTGCAGAGCTGTGTTTACCAAGGAGCAGATGGGTGTCATCCACACATGGGACAAGCAGGGGAATTCAGCTTCACCAAAGCCTTTTGCTCTCCCAGCTGAGCAAACCAAACTGTATTTGCTGAAAACAGGGGCATATTAGGAGTTAGAAAAAACTGGTTTCAGGCTTGGTTTCCATACAAGGGGATGGATTTTGAGATGTAACAGTCACAGCAGACAGCATGAAAGCCTTGGGAAGGAGCAGCTCAAAATCCCTTTCTGGACACCTGACACAACAAAAACCACACAGGAGTTCATTCACTGAGGGCACTGGAAGGAGAAGACAGTCACTTCCCTCCAAAGTGAGCTGCTCACTCTGATTTTTGTGGTGCATTCATTGCTGGGGGGTTTAAAAAGACTGAAGAACTCAGGAGACCAGAACTGATCTCTGGGGAAAGCTCTGCTTCCTTCTGTGTGTCCTGTCACCTGCACAGCACAACCTGGAGAGCCCAGGCTGCTAGAGGGAATGATTTGATGTTTAGGAAGTAAAATAGCTGAGTTTATTTCCAGATTCAACCTTTTTCAAAATTTGGGTGTCCTAGGAACTGTCAATGATGGTTTTTGTGTCACCAGCTTCAAAGTGAGACTGCACCTTTGGGAAAAGGAACCCCTGAAGCCCTGGCTCGTGTTTGTGGTGTTTCAGCTGGGTTTGGGTGAGCTGTGTCTGTACTCAGACAGAGTACAGAGGGGCAGGATGGAGCTAAAACCCTGCTTTTAAGTGCACTGAAGTCAGAAGGAGGATTGAAACCTGAGCAGCATCTTCCACCATTGTTTTGTGATCCTGATTGGCTTCAGTGAGGATTTGGGATGAGCACACACTGCAGAGGAGGAACACAAGCATCTATTCAAAGGCATTTTGATGTTATTGTCCTTCAGAAGAATCCAAGCCCTCAGCCCTCTCAAGCAGAATGTCCTCAGTCTCTGTGGGGTCCACTGGGCTGGTTAGAGTCAGGGTATGAGTACAGAAGATGCACAATAGTCATAAAACTTTTTAAAAAAATTAATCAAAATGTACATTATCATCAATCCTACAATGACAGGAATTGCTTGGGACCCCCTGCTCATTTCTGTGGGCACTCCTGTGTTGTCTCTGGTGCTGTGCATCCTCACCAGTGTAAAGCTCAGACTAGGAACATCCTTTTGAAGTCCATGTCCTGACCATCCCCGCTCAGTTCATGGCATGAAGAAGCTGGGGCATTTAAATTGGATTCCTTCAACCTAAACTGGAGGACAACCTCCAAGAGCACCCTAGGACACTTCGACTTTAATAAATATTTCAGTCCACAGTCGTAGGCTAGAGCTAGTCCCAGGTAAAACTCCTGCAATCAAAATGTGCAGATGCCTCTGCTGCTGCAGGAGAAGATGCTCAGCAGGGACAATTCTACTGTCACCTGCTAAGGGACTGTGTCACTTGTTAACGTGGACATCCCTTACTGTTCTGCCCTTTTTAGGCAAAGAAAGCCCAGGACATCACAACCACCCCCCCAAAACCCTGGGTAAACAAGCCAGAGTTTGGCTGAGTGGCACATTGTACTTTAAGGACTATTTTTTCCTCAACTAAATAAAAAAAAAGTCCATTTGAAACATGAAGTTTGACTCTTCATGTCTGACCCAGTGTAAGCCTGACCTCTGAATTTGATTCTTTAACATCTGCAGAGATGCTGCTGTTTTGAATTCGTTCCATTTTTCTACTTCTGGGATTTTTTTTTTTTGAAGTCTTGCCTCAGCTTTCTTTTCCTCACCCTGTGGTCTTCACACCTCCTTGTCTTTCCACATTCCCAGCTGGAATAAGCTCCTGCTTTTTTCTCCTGTTAGGCAGCAGCCTGGATTTATTCACAGGCCACGATCACATGTGGCCCAACACACCTTCTACACTCGTAGCTTTGCAAAAGCAAATGAAAATGTGTCAGCAGCCCACAAGAGAGGTTTTATTGTTTCATGAGCAGCTCCTCGAGTGGAACTTTGTGCAAAGGATCCTGCATGGCAGTGGCAAAAGCCCAAGGTGGAAATCAGTAAAAGAGCTCTTTTTCCTGCCTGGGTGTACCAGGGAAAAGCTGCACCTTGCTTTGGCTGGGCTGAAAGGGTTTCTTTTCTTCTAAAGGTGAGGTTTCTGTTTCCAAAACTAACATTTCATCCCGCAGCTTTCAGGCACTGATTTGTTGGCACAATCAAATGTTGGGTCGATGAAATTGAATATTCCTAGAGATTTTGTTTATTGCAGATTTTTCCTTTTCCAGGGTCACGGAATTAACTGGATATGAACCCCAGGATCTGATAGAAAAAACCCTCTACCACCACGTCCACGGCTGTGATGTTTTCCACCTGCGATACGCTCACCACCTGTGTAAGTACCTGGGCTGGAGGCACAGGAGGGACCTGGAGCTGCTGGAGAGAGCCCAGAGGAGGCTCCNACGTTGAGTACAGTGAGAAGTTTTGCAGACAACAAGCAGCATGCTGGAAAGCAGAAAAAAATCCTTTCCAAATCTTGACTGGAGACAGATTTTCAAGAGTTCTTGGCTATCACTTAAGGAAACCATTAATTGAGTAAATACAGCTTGATCTGCTGGGCTTCCGAAAAGAAAAAAAAACAACACCCAAACCAACTTATCTGGCCAGTTTTTGTTCTTAGGGGATCCAGGCTATTTTGAATATTTGGAATTGATTCTGGATGGTGATCTCTTCAAGGAAAAGTAAACCAAAAGAGCAAGTGAGTGAGAGGGGAAAATCTGAACTTCACTAGCCTCTGCTGTTAAAACAAAAACTATGCAACAGCTCTGCATTCCTCTGAAATATGTTAGTAATAATCATCCTGTGTTTGAAGGGAATGCAATCCCAAAAACTCCTTGGAGGGACATTCATTAGTAGCATGTGGATGAGGTTCGGAGAATGGATTGTCAGGAAAAAAATGACACATTTAATAATTTCCCATCTTCCAACAGAGTCACTAATCATATCTTCAAACATCTGGATCTGGGAAGGAGTTCATTCAGTAGCACATTAATTTGAAAAGCAAATTGAGGGAATGGCTGAACTCTGGATTTGGCTCCGTTTGCTGCAACCCATATGAGGCAAAGATGACATCCAAAAACCAGTGTCAGGGAATTTTTTTTCCAGATTGCTCCTGTAGGCTGGAAGCAGCCGAAGTCAAATCCTTCTTTTAGGCTTCCTTCTTCTCTTAGTGTGTGCTACTGATGAGGATCTGGAATATCAAGGAGGTTGTAGCTGTGTTTGGCAAGTCCAAGCTGAAATTGCAAGTGCTGAATTCCGCTGGTGGCAGGGTGTGCTAAACCTGGGAAAGCAAAATCTGATCTTTACAGCGAGCTCAGATTTACCAAAACATGATTGAACACTCTGGGCTGCTGAGAACTGGGAAAATGAATGACCAGGGCACATGGAATATCCTGTCAGGGACACCCTCTCTGTAGTGGTGACATCTGCATGTGGATGTGACTGTTGACCTGTTCAGAATAAACTCAGTATTTCCACCAGACTGTTTGAAATACCTTCATCAACCAGCATGGAGATGATGCCACCACAGCCACAATCACCTCTGGAAAACAGTTTTCCACTTTAGAGTAGCAGGATGGATAATTCCATGGCTGCCAGTTTGATCCATGTACGACTGGAGTTTTAAATGAAGAGACAAATCATGTTCACTGAATTACCCACTACATCCTTCCACAAGGAAAAAAAAACCCTCAGCCAAATAGGATACTAAGAGCAGCTCTGTAGATTAAAGATAAATTACTATAAACTTTAAAAACAGAAGAAAAATGCGAGCCATGCATAGGAATTTATGAAAGCAGATAAATCCCAAGAAGCACAAAATAATGAGTAATGCTTGGGCAGCAGTGGGAACAGTGCAGGGTCATGGTTGGAATACCAAGTAATGGGAATTATTAAACCAGATGTAAAGTGCACAAAGTCCCTCTGGGGAGCAGTGTGAGAGCTCCCCCAGCATCCATCAGCAAAAGTCTCAGGAACATGAACAGTGAAAGGTTGGCAGGTTTGTTGTACCATTCTATAAAGCAATCTGATGATGAAGTGTCACCTGATGCAGAAATCCAAAGAGAAACATCTTACACCTAATAAGGGTATTAAGGGAAAAAATGATATATATAAGCAACCCTAAACTAGGATAACCACTTGCTTTTTTTAAGAAGAAAAAAATCCCAAACTGAAGACCTGAAGCAGCTGAACTCAGAGTGAGGCAGCAGAAGGAATAAAACAAAGGAAACAGTGAGGGGAACAAGTTAGGAGGGATAGAACAAGAACATCAAGCTAGGAGGGAAATGTAGATGTGAATATTTGCCCAAGGTGTGCTGGCAGCAAAGAGAGTTTCCTGCTTGAAACATTTGATTGGCTTCCAGCTCCAGGAAAACACTTGTGGCATTTGAAGCTGTGTTATTTATTTCTAGAGCCCCTTTCATACACACAGTGTTTGCCCTGAAATGTGGCCACGCAAATAAGGAGGCCCTGCCCGAGGATCCTGCACTCTAAAATACAGGACAGAGTTCCAGTACAGACAGAATATCTTTGTGCCCTCAGAGAAATCCCTTTGTTTGTGCCATTGTGAGGGGATTTTGGGCATCCCACGTGTTGCAACATCCCTGCTTTTCCCACAGGAACTTGAACAGCATTCAGCTCTCTGTGCCTTGGCCCAGCCCAGCTGGTGTCCCTACCAAACTCTTCTCCTGCTCCCTGGAAGTCACCCTATGTATTTGTAGGGTTATTCCATAGAGAAGCAGAGTTCCACCATCCCTGGTGTTGGGTCTGCCTCTGCTTTCTGGCAGAGCAGCACGAGATTTTAAGAGGTCAAAAAAAAAAAAGAGTCTGCTGGACACCGTGCCTTGCCCAGGGGCCGTGCTCATGACATGCCAGGGCAGCTAAACCAGGATCTGCTGCCAGTGTGGAACCAAGAAATCTATTCCTTGCAGTGGTATCCTTCAGTGCAGCCTGGGAACTCCCAGCCACATGCCCGGGAGCCTGGTGGAGCCTTTAAAAATAGTCCTGTCTGACAGCCCAGAGCCTTTTCCAGCTTCCCTGAGAAACCAGGAGCGAGCCAGAGCCCTGGAACACCCAGTCACAGAGGGCACATCCAAAGGAGAAAGCCACTGGATCCTCCCCCTTGGGCTGCAGCAGAGGCCACCAAGAAGTCTGAGCCTGCACAGATTGTCTGGGTGGTGGATTTGCCTCACTCCCATTCCTGAGGTTTCCTTTTCAGCATCAAACAGGGCAGCTGAGCCCAGAGCCAGATGGAAGCTGAGCTCACTCACTGTCTCAGTTACTGTCCCTCAGCCAAGGTCAGACTTTCCCCAGATTGCTAAAAAATCAGGAGACACGGAATCCTCCCCCATCCCCAGAGAAATACTGGTTAATCCATATCATTAGGAAGAAAAGCTGAACACTGTAGCCCTCAGTGGTTTTCACATCTTTTCAAACACTGTTTTAACTGCAGAGCTAAAATAGGGATTTAAAAAAAAATCAGTGAGAGAGGAGGAAAGCCAAAACTAGTCCCAAAGCACACGGAAGAACTTTGTTATAGTTAGTGATCCATGACTGCATTAATTTCTCTTTCGGAAGACTGAGTGTAGCAAAGCACTTGGAACTCAAGGAAAATGTGCTCATTAAACCAGCACAAAGACCTAGTTCTGAAAAGCCCAGACCACATTCCAAAAATTACCTGTTACATGGCCTGTGCTGAAATGTAAAGATCATTTCCTGGAACGGGACCATTTGGATTTTAGAATGAATCACCAAATCATAAAAGCACAGAATGGTTTGGGTTTGAAGGGATCTTGAAGATCTCATTCCAACCCCCTGCCATGGCAGGGACATCTTCCACTGTCCCAGTTTGCTCCAAGCCCTGTCCAACCTGACCGTGGACACTGCCAGGGATGGGACAGCACAACTACAGAGCACCATCCACAATTACAGAACACTAAGAAATAGTAAAACTGTGGCATAGAGACAATTATTGATATTTTTAGGACAGAACCTTTGAGTAGCCACTCCATGACTTTCAACTTGTGGTGATAAATTGCACTTAAAAAATACAAATGTCTTTATATTTTTCTCAGTGTGTTTACATACCTACACACACACTCCTCATGATTATTTTAATCATGCACACCCTCTTCCCATAAAAAATTCCATGTAGAAATGTAGGAGTGGAAGGAACACCAGCAAGAATGAGGCAAAAAGCAGATACCTAAGAGAGATTTGAAACCCCAAATAGTGGTGGCTTGGTGACCACCATGGAGGGTGGGGTTTTGAATGTCCTGCAGGATCATGGAATGATGGAATATCCTGAGTGGGAAGGAACCCACAGGGACCATCGAGTCCCACCCCTGGCCCTGCCCAGACCCCCCAACAACCCCACCCTGGGCATCCCTGGCAGTGCTGCCCAAAGGCTCCTGGAGCTCTGGCAGCCTCGGGGCCGTGCCCATTCCCTGGGGAGCCTGGGCAGTGCCAGCCCCCTCTGGGGAAGAACCTTTCCCTAAAATCCAACCTAAATCCCTCCTGGCCCAGCCCCAGCTGCTCCCTGGGTGCTGTCCCTGTCCCAGAGCAGAGATTGGAGCTGCAGACAGTTTTAGGTGTTCATTTTGTTGCCTTCTGAACACACGGGCACCTCATCCTAAAATGGAGAATTGACACTCCCAGAAGGACCTGTCAGTTTTGTCAGAGCCTGATTTTCTTTGGGATGTAAACTGGATTTGAAGGAAAGTTTGAATATGTTGGGATGTGCAATGGATAGGAGAGGAAGCAGCCCAGAGAGGTGGCCCATGTGCTCCAGACTTTGGGAGACCTCACTGAGTACAGAGTACCACAAGGAAATGGATGAAAAGGAGGGAGAGGAACTTTTTATATGGGCAAAATTCACAGAATCACAGAACGACCAGGTTGGAAGAGACCTTCAAGATTGAGTCCAACCCAGCCCCAACACCTCAACTAAACCCTGGCACCCAGTGCCACATCCAGGCTTTATTAAACAGGTGACTCCCCCACCTCCCTGGGCAGCCATTCCAGAAATTTATCACCCTTTCTGTGAAAAACTTTTTCCTAATATCCAACCTGTATTTCCCTTGATGCAGCTTGAGGCTGTGTCCTCTGGTTCTGTCAGTGACAGAAAAAAGGGACAGGACAAGGGGAATGGTTTTAAACTGACAGACAGCAGGTTTAGGTTCCATTTCTCAATCATATTTATATAAAGGAATTTCTGCCATTGCCCACTTTTTTTGAACACAATTTTTGCAGCGAGCTCAGTCCATGATTCCCTGATTTACAATAAATAACTGTATAGTAGAGTAATAAGATGGAGTTTCCAGAGGAATGATCCAAGGCCACACAAGAGAAGAACCAGCTTCAAAGGCTGGGTATTATCTTCTAGTGAATCCTGAGATAAAGGCCTGGCACTGAACCAGAAATATTTGTGGTTGGATTAAATATTTAGAGATGCTGCACAACTCCTGTTACAGCACAACCTCCTGCCAACACACAGCATTTTGGATCCTTGTTCACAGAGGATCCAAAATAGCTCAGAGAGGATTACCTGGCTGGTGAATTTATCAGATATCTGATTCCCCTCTCCATCCTTGTCTTTGTTTGGGTGCTTCACAACAAAAGAGTTTTTAAATTTTACACTTTTAAATCAACCTTCATGATTATAGAGGAAAAAAACCATCACGAAATAAAATACATTGCAAAATACATGATAATCTGTCAAGCCATGAGATGAGTGCTTCCAAATAATCTGGAAAAAATCTCAAAATCACAGAATCCTCAGGGTTGGAAGAGCCCTTCAGGATCATGCAGTCCTCACCCCAAACCCTGTCCCCAAGGGCTACATCCAGACTCTTCCTGAACACTCCCAGAGACTCCAACACCTCCCTGGGCAGCTCATTCCAAGGCCTGACCACTCTTCCAGGGAAATTTTCTTTTCCAATCTCCAACCTGAACCTCCCCTGGTGCAATTTGAGGCCATTTCCTCTCCTCCTTTCGAAAGAATTGTGTCCAGTTCAAAATATTTTTGCTGCCTTGAACTTTTCTTTTGCAGTTAGAAATTTTAAAGCAGTGTTTGTGAAGAATGTGACTGTAGGTGATGCAGAGAAGAAGGAAGACAAAACTTAGGAGTCTTCAAATTTTATATAAATAATAATGCAGTGTCATGAATCTATAGAAAGGGGTAGGATAGATAATTTTGCAGGGGGTTATTTAAAATTTATTGGGAGGAAGAGGAAGGAGGGTGTTAGGACATAGGTTGGACTCAATAATCTCAAAGGTTTTTTCCAACATCATTAATTCTGTGATTCAGTGAGGGAGAAAAGCGCTTGGCTTGCAAATAAACCTCTCCAGAAAGTGGTCTTGAGTCCAAAAAACGTGAATTTAAAAAAAATTTTCTTTTCCTTGTGTTCACAGTGCTGGTGAAAGGCCAAGTGACCACCAAGTACTACCGGCTGCTGTCCAAGCAGGGAGGCTGGGTGTGGGTGCAGAGCTACGCCACCATCGTGCACAACAGCCGTTCGTCACGGCCTCACTGCATAGTGAGTGTCAATTATGTCCTTACGTAAGTCCAAATACTTTGTACCATTACCTGTTATCACTAATTGAGTCATTAATGATTAAATCCACCAAGTTTTCTTGGCTTGTGTCTTCCGGTGTCGTTCTGTGCTCGCGTGTTGCAGCTTTCTCTGTTTGTACGATACCATCTCTTTAGCTGAGAGAAAACGTTGTTGTATTAATTATTATCATTAATATATAGATCTTCATCTTGTCCAGGGAAGGGCAGTGGAGATGGTGAAGGGTCTGGAAAACATCTCATGAGGGAGCTGGGGGAGCTCAGCCTGGAGGAGGCTCAGGGGGGACCTCATTGCTCTGCACAACTCCCTGACAGGAGGGGCAGTGGGGGGGGGTCGGACTCTGCTGTCGTGTCCCAAGGGAAAGGAGGAGAGGAAATGGTCTTAATTTTGTCAGGACAGGTTCAGATTGGAGATTAGAAGGGTTTTTTCCTTTGAAAGAGTGGTCAGGCCTTGGGATGAGCTGCCCAGTGAGGAGGTGGAGTCACTCTCTCTGGAATTATTCAGTAGGAGTCTGGATGGGGTCCTCGGGGTGATGCTGGTGGTGCTGGGTGATGGTGGGACTGGATGAGCTTGAAGATCTCTTCCAAAGTTGAGTATTCTGTGATTTTTTTGATCAAAACCAACCTTGTAGCTTGTGTGGTTTAGTTACAAGCACACGCTGCTGACAGGGGAGGAACGTTGCTCCTTTTCTTTTCCTCAGGGCAGAGACCAATTCCTGGCTGAGCAGGAGACAGATTAATTGATCTCTGTCTTTTCATGATTCCAAACCACAGGGAGCCAGGGTTGGCTGAGGGAAGATGATACAGCTCAGGCTCAGAGAGAGGAGACACTTCATCCAAAGGTGTGACTCCCAGTGGAATTTTTTGATAGACTTGCGTGGGAATGAGGTCACCCCATAAGATTCTCTGCCTCCTGACATCCCAGACTCAGGGAAAATCTTGGAAGAGTGAAAATTCGAGCCTTGTGAACGCTAACATGTATTTTTACAGGGGTTAGTTTGGATTTTCCTGTGTTTTTAATTTACTTGGCTGTTCTTTTGCAGAGATATTGAGTACAAGGAACTTCAGTTGTCACTGGACCAGGTTACCATTTCCAAGTCACAGTTTTCATGCAGAAACTCAGTACCTACCTCGCAGGAAACAAGGAAAATAGTAAAACCCAAAAGTAATAAAATGAAAGCAAAACTCAGAACAACACCTTACCCGCCACAGGTAAATTTTCCAGCAATATTTAATTACCAGTTGTTCTCACAGAGTGCTTGGAACAGCATAGAGATAATCCAGGACTGAATTTACTATAAAACAGACTACAGGATTGTCCACCCTAGGAAATCCCTCATAAAGCAGGATAAAATTAGACCCTTTTTTCCTCGGGGTGGAAAGTACAGGTAGCACAAACCAGCTCTGGTAAGTGATGCAAAACCTTTGGGATATGGAGTGTGCGAAGCACTTCAACCACAACGTCCTTTCTTGGCAAAAAGAAGAAAATCCTGTACTTGGAATTGTGCTGTGGAAATCTGTGCTGGTGTAGAATGTGTGTCATTTACTGTTGGTGTGTGGAGTTCTTGATATCAGGAGGAATTTCCCCATGGAAAGGGTGCTCAGGCCTTGGCAGGGGCTGCCCAGGGAGGTTTGGAGTGCCCATCCCTGGAGGTGTCCAAGGAAGGCCTGGAGGTGGCACTCAGTGCTCTGGGCTGGGGACAAGGTGGGCATTGGGCACAGCTGGGAGTGGATGAGCTGGGAGGTCTTTTCCAACCTTAATCCTGTGATTCTGGAAAACTGAATTGCCAAAATTATCAAATCAAAGCAGGTTTTTTGTTCCCATGTGAAGGCAAAGTCGCGAAGAGAGGAACTTTAAACGCACGGCTCAGTCCGTCCCTTGAGGGTGCTCTGGGTGCCTGTGTGACATGTCCTATACTTTCCTATAAAAGTTCCTCCTTTAACTCTCTTTTCCCCCTCTTTCCCCCAGCAATACAGCTCGTTCCAAGCAGACAAACTGGAATGCAGCCAGGTGGGGAGCTGGCGCTCCAGCCCCGCCGCCAGCGCCGCCGCCCTTCAGGAACAGAACTTCCATTCAGAGAGCAGCGAACTCCTGTACGCCCCTCCCTACAGCCTGCCCTTCTCCTACCACTATGGACACTTCCCTGTGGATTCCCACGTCTTCAGTGGCAAGAAGCAAATGCTGCCTGCAAAATTCGGGCAGGCCCAAGGGGCGCCCTGCGAGGTGGCGCGGTTCTTCCTGGGCGCGCTGCAGACCAACGGCGAGTGCCAGTGGCACTACGCCAACTCCCTGGTTCCCAGCAGCCAGTCACCCTCCAAAAGCCTTCCTGAGCAGCCAGTGAACATCATCAGGCACAACCTTGCACAGAGCTATGAAGGTGGGTGTCGCTCTGAGCCAGGAGAAAAAGCTCGGCCGCGCGGTGGATGGGGAGGATTTGTGTTTGTGGTTTGAAAAATGGTTTTGATGCCTTGGAGTGGCTCCCTAGAACAGAGGCTAGATAGGATTAAGAGAATAAGAGCAGGTATTTATTAAAGGCCTCCACAGATACACCTTGGGCACTCAGAAGCCTCCCAGAGGCCTCACCCGAGCTGGACGATGGTCACAAGGGTTTCACACAATTATAAGTTTGGTCAATTTACGTATCAGGGTTAATTCTCCAATTACAGCTTCAGGTAATGAAGTCATTCACCCCCAGTTTGCTCCCTCCCAATTCACTTTTGTTTATACTTTTCAGGGCCTGAGGCTGTGGGGTGTCCTTGGATTTCAGGCCTGGAGGGATTGTTTTGTCTGACCAAACTGTGAAGACAGTAACCAACACTTTCTAAGGAGTTTAGAGTTATGCATTAATGCAGCACAGGATTGGAAAAATAGAAAAGCTGAAATCCTAAGGCATCAGTTTAGGAAACACAGAAAATAAGAGGCAGTGAAGTATAACAATCATTATATTTATGGTATTCCCATGTTCTTTCTTCCCATTTCCATCAGCACTGGATTGGGAATATTATCAAAGCTTCAGCTGACAAAATGCACTCACCAGAATCACTTTTAGAGCAGCACAGTGATACCTCCTCCTTCAATACTGACACAGTTTACCCTCATGTTTTGCACTCTCAGAGTTATTTAAGTGGAATTTCTCAGGTAAGTCACAGCTGAAGTCAGATTGAAACTTCACCTCCACAGTAATTTTTGATAATTTTAACACAGAAATTAAAATAAACACCATCTATTCCCATAAAAATTGAAGCTTGTCCTTTCTCAGCACTCTGAATGTTTTTACCTTTACCTTTACCTATTACAGAGTGATAATTCTGATAATTCTGCTTTACTTGATAATATTTCTGAATTTGAAAATGTCTCCCATCACCTGCATTATTTCACTGTGCAGATGGTCAGGGACAGAAATTCTTTGGGGAAAGGCATTGACTTCTCTGAGGTGGAAACCTAAAAGAAATAACCTCGAAAAATTATAATACAACCAAATGTGAAGATGCTCAAAACACTCTCTAATCACAGGATCAGGGAATAATTAGGGTAGGAAGGGACTTCTGGGGATCTTCTTGTCCAACTCATTTATTTCTCCTGTGTTCAATCAGAACAGGGTTCATTGCTGTGGTTTGGGCAGAGATTTATCTCTCATTTTAAACACTCCTGATCTCACAGCTGCCCCAGCTCAAAAATGAAACTGAATCAAGTTGTGATGGGCAAGGAACAATGTTAATCAACTAAAGCAACAAAAATATTTGGACAAACCAGACTCTGCAATTCAGGCTATTTTGGGATGGTGTCAAGTATCTTTAACTCAATTAATAGCATTAATTACTCCCCTGACCCAGCTTCCCCTTCAAGTCAAACACAACTCTGAATTTAATTGCTTTCATGAATGAGCCTTGGAAGTTCTGCTGAGATTTCAGGTTGCTGCTGATTTTAGCAAGAGCAGCCTTGGTTGGCCTGGGTTTTCCCCCTCTTCCCTGCTTTACTTTCAGTAACTGTGAGAATTATACAAAGACCTGTCACAAAAATATGAAAAAAAACCCCACCACATCCGAGTTTATTCAGTCTTATTAAATACAGGAGTTCTTTTGTGATTTAAGGTGTATCTGAAAGTGTCAGAGAACATCAGCAAGTGCAGAATTCAGTTCAGCTCCTGCAGAACTCCCAGGAAACCCTTCTTTAAACTCCTTTAAGTAGCACTCCAGTTTATCATTTTCCAATCCAGAGCCAATCCTTAGATCCCATCCACATCTCTCTGCATTCATAATTTTCATTAATTAAAAATCACTGATGAGGACTGAGGTGCTGCTCTGCAGTCAGATGGAAACCCTCCTTTCTTGGAATGGAGGAAGCAGTAGTGGAAATGTAAAATTAAAAAAAAATTTAAAACAAATTATTTTAAATAAATTAAAAAAAAAATTAAAATAAAAAAATTTAGGTAGTCTCCAGGGTACCATTTCAGGTAGGCTCTTGGGTACCAGAATCAAGAATTTATTCACTTATGAGTGTAGATATCCAAGATCCAAAGGGAATATTAAAATATAAATATATTAAAATACAGAGATATTCAAAGCTGAGCTTGCTGCATCAGACAGAAGATGGAATCAGACATCAAATGTGCTTCCCCCAGAAGAGCAAATAGTTTCTGCCTGGGATTTTGTCCTTCCCAGGATGGTTTGACCTCACCCATGATGGACCTCACCTCACTGCCAGCAGCATTTTATTTCACTTTCCTGTGGTTAGGTTGAAAATGAGCAAGAGGGAAGCTCTTCTCACAGCCTAGAGCAGGTTAAATCCTTTTCCTTAGTTTGTGCTCCTCTAATTTGCTGCTTCCTTTGGTTGCTCCTGTGGACTGTGGGGGAAAAGGAGGAGTTTTAGACCAAAAATAGGAAATTGTTTTGTTCTTTCTAAAGATGCTGTGGGGGAAAAAAGAAAAAAAAAAAAAAAAAAAAAAAAAAAAGAAAAACAGACCAAAATAAACAAAAAAATCCCCCACCACCACTACTACCAACAAAAACCCTACCCCCCAAATAACAAACAAAAAAACCAAAACACCCCAAAAACCACACAAAAATGAAACAAAAAAACACACAAAAAACAAACAAACAAACAAACAAAAAAAGACAAAAAACTCCCAAACAAGCAAAAAAAAAAAACAACCAAAACCCCTCCAAACCCCCCCAAAAAACCTGCATATTTTGAGGATAAGGATAAAGACTTAAGTAAATTCTGCCTATCCCCAGTAAATCTGCAGGAATAGGGTAAAAAAAAACCCAAATCCCAATAAAAAACCTGCAAGAATCTGCTGCTATTTTTCAATCTCATCCCACATCACCATTTCCTGGTCAGGAGGAAAATGGAGCTGCAATACCAGCGGTTCTTATTTGTGGTTCTGCTTCCACTGAAGGTTTTGCTGTTGAGTTGGGAGATGTGGGTTCTCTTTTGAGCATTTTGATGCATTTTGATGGGTATTTATTTTGGATATTTATTGGGGATTTGACGAAAGTTGGCTTGCTACAATTAATTCTCTGCAAAAGCACTTTGAGTTGTATGAAAAAATAGACTTCTTTTAAAGGAAATATTTCCTTTGAGTTGAGGAAAAAAATATGGTCAAACTCAGGCTTGGGCAAAAGGGGAAAGGAAAACAGGGCTTCCCCTATAGAGAGGATTTCCACCCAATTTTTCCAGCCTTGTTTCCTCCTCAAGCAGACTCAGCACTGTTGCACTTTTGCTGAATTCTCAACCTTTGGAAGCGACTTTTTTTTTTTCTTTTCATTTTTTTTTGCATCTGATCTCCCTTAGATTGTCAAGTGCTGCTTTTTTCCAGTGGCTCACTGGAGAACTGACAGCCAGGGAGCTTCAAAGCAGGGAGGATCTGCTTAGCATCATCCTCTTGGATCCAAAGGCAAAGCCAAATCTGACATCTGGCAGCCGGCTTGGATGCGAGGGCTATTCCACATCACATCCAGGGCAGCATCTGCCAAAAACGCCGTGGGCCAAAGACATTTTTCTCCATGGAAAATAGCTCCTTTTGGAGAGATCAGAGATTGGAGGATGATGGTGCCAAGCCATCAAAGCTCTGAAGAAGCACGTAGCAGATATGACTGCCTGCAAATCAGATGTTTCTGCTTCAGGATCTGGTTTTGAAGCTTCTTCCACTTTTTCCCAGCTGGCCCAGCCATCAAAAAAAAAATCATTTTAGTGAAGGCAACTGTGCTTTTAGTTAGAAGTTCAGAAGTTTCCTTTTTACTCTTGAAATTGCTGCTGTGGGCACCACAGGACCTGCTGGTCACTCAGTGGTGCTGTTGGCCCTTCTGAGCTACCTCTGTGAAGCTCTGTGCCACCAGTCATGCCAAAACTCAGGAAATGAGGAAAAAGACTGACAAAAATCTGTGAAAAAAACTCCCTAGGTTTAGCCAGTGCCTACTGGAAGAAAGAAATGACATTTTGCAAAGGGAATTCCCCATGAGACAAAGAGACATTTTGTCTCACCTTTGTTTTTGGAGGGAGAATAATGGAGAAAAACCAGCCTGTGCCTTGGGTGATTTGAATTTTGGGCTTAGACCATGACAAGCACAGACTGAGAGAACCTAAAAAATATCTTTTTCATGGGCAGGGGTTGTATTAAGACCTGTTCTATCTCTGCCTTGTTTGATAAAAAGGAGGGAGAGGGAACTTTTTATAGGGGCAGAACGTGATAGGACAAGGGAAGATGGTTTTAAACTGCCACAGGGCAGGGGCAGATCAGAAATTGGGAAGAATTTTGCTCAGAGGGTGGGCAGGCCGTGGCACAGGGTGCCCAGAGCAGCTGGGGCTGCCCCTGGATCCCTGGCAGTGCCCAAGGCCAGGTTGGACTCTGGGGCTTGGAGCAGCCTGGGACAGTGGGAGGTGTCCCTGCCATGGCAGGGGTGGCACTGGATGGGCTTTGAGGTCCTTCCCAACCCAAACCTTCTGTGATTCTGTGATTTACAACCTGGTGGTTCATCCTCAGCCCAGCAGGACTGGAGATTACAAAATTAAAGGTGACAAGGCAAAGGCCAGCTGGTGGCTGTGATGCCTCAGCTTCTTGCAAGTTCTCCTGGGCTCTAGAAACGGAGAAGGACAATATTTTGTTCAGAGATTAAAGAAGAGCCATAAAGTGAAAATATTCCAGACTGTAGGAGGACAACTCCATCCCTCTTGTGGACACCTTAAACCCAGAACACCTGATCATTAAACCATATTATTTATATGTCAGTAGCTCTCACCTATATTTATTTCACAATAAAAACACCAAATGTGGAGTTAAAATCAGAGCACTGAACTGCACCAGTGAAATTCCCAAGCTATTCTCAAGCACGTGGCTGAACCCTGGATGGATTTGTGATTTGAAAGGGCCATTTTTCACCAGCTGGTGAGAACTCAGCTTCCTTCAGCTTCTCCTTCTTGTGACAAAATGTATACATAGAAAAGGGAAAGAAAAACTTGAAAGGTTATTGTTTCTAGGAGGGTGAAGAAGAAATTGGAACCAGATTCCTGTTTAAATTCTGGTGTTAATTACGTAGTGCAACTCCCTCTGAAATTAATGGAGCTCTGCATATAAAAGAAAAAAGAACAAGGTACAATTGAGCTATTTCTGCTTCCTCTGTTATCCATGAAGGCTTTGCCAGTCTATTACAGCACAGGGAATATTTAATTATTAATGGGCACAGTTACATCAGCAACCAATAGAGGGGAACTCCAAAACTTTTAAGATGTTGAATAAAATTGTTAGAAAAACAGAAAATCCATTTAAAAAAAGGCACTTAAGTGTCCAGGGCTTCCAGTGAACCTCACACAAAACAAGAGTTTGGGTCTAACTTGAGAAATTTGCTCAGTGTGTCATTTTTCCTTTAACATAAAACTTTCAAATGTGCCTTGGAGGAGCTGTTTAACTCACAAACTGTTCATAGGAGAGTGCAAAAAAAATTATTACTCATATGGTACAGGAGAAAACCAGGGGCCTTTTCTCTCACCACTTGTAGATAGGGGTGTACAGAAAGGAAAAGTTTCATAAGGCAAGCAGAAAATGGTAAAAATAACTCAAATTGCTTCAAGAGTTCAGTTGTCATGCAGAAACTGAGGAGAAAAGAGACTGCCCAATAAATTTTAGAGGAAAAGCCTGAACAGATATCCTGGGCTCACACTGTTGAAAAATGAAGTATCTGGCTTCTAATTCTCTAAAAATACCCAATTTTTTCTCCCCCATTCAATGTTGTAACCTGCATTTTTATCATAATCTACCTTTATTACATGGGAATGTTTAGAAAGCAGAGATCCAGCATTGCTGAAGAGCTGTTTGTGTTGCTTTTCAAGAGATGTTTTTAATATCTGATGTCAGCTTTTCAAAGAGAAAAAGCAAAGGCTTTAACATGACCCACTCTGGGTATCACAAAGAGATTTCATTAATTAGATAATGACATGTCACCTTCTAATATCTTATCTAGATATTAAATATACATAAATACCATGAATTAACAGAATCAACCAGAATCAACAGAATTCAGCAGAATGAAAAGACCTTTGAGATCATTGAGTCCAACCTCTGTGCTGGATGTCCTCCTTGCAAGGACAAGTGTCCAATGCACTCCCACAATGACAGGAAGAATAAATTCAGTTTATTTCTGGTTATTATTCCATGATTAAAACAATTCCACTATGTTAATCATGGACTCATTGATAGGTACCAATGTTATCCAGCTTTTAGATAAAGCTCTGAGAAGAGCTTACTTAAGGGGAAGATTTTTGGTTTCAGGTTGTAGTTCCTAACATTTCTTTGGTTTAATTCCTCTGATTGAACTATGATAAGTTCAGGTAAGTTCATAAGTTCGTGCCAGTGAGTTATAATTACTGCAAAGGCTCGTTGTCAGTAATTAACACGTTTTCTTTCCCCTGCCAGTGCCACTGTCCAACAGGAGGTACAACCAGGACGCTCTGCCCGAGGCCTTCCCAAGCTGCACGGCGCCCGTGCCGGGCCGGTACAAAGAGGAGCTCTACGACTCTTCCCTCATGAAACACAACAAAACAGAGCCCAGGATCCAGCCCCCCGCCCACCTCATCAAAGAGGAAAACAAGCTGGCTTTTACCAGAGACCTGCCAGAAAAAATGGCCATCAACGAGGGCTCTTTCTCCAACTCCTTGCTGCCCAAATCCGAGTGCTGCCAGGCCAAAGCCGTGGGACAGCTGAGCCACCTGCTGCCCGTGCCCTCGGTCTACGAGCAGAGCAGGAGGATTTGTGTCAAAGACCCCAAATTTGGGCACATCAGCCACCACCCAGGCAGCCTGGAGGAGCTGGACGAGAGGATGAGCGTGAAGCTCGACCACGAGGCCGACGGCGAGCGGCTGATGGATGTGAGGCCCTCGGGCCAAGTCCCCTTCGTGCTCCTCAACTACCACCACGTGCTGGCCAAGCACGGAGCTTTCCAAACTTCCCCCTGCACGGCCACGGGACACGTGGGAGAAAATTATTCCTACAACTCTGAGGAAGTCAACGCGTTTATTTACAAAAACCAAAGCCCCTCCTCGGCTTCTTCTCCAGAAACCCACAAGGAATCTGCACTACCCCACTACATTGGGACTTCTGTAATTATTGCCAACGGCAGGTGACGGTAGCACAGGAGGGTTTTGTGTTTAATTAAGAAGCCAAACTGTAATGATTTGCTAAAAAAAAAAAAAGCATGAGGAAACACAGCGACGTTTACTGAGCAAAGCTGGAGGGCAGTGAGGGACACACTGGTGAGTTCCACGAGTCCCAGTGGCCAGGAAAATCCCCTCCATCCCCTGCCGTGCTTCGGTGTCCCAGATCCAGCTCTGGTGCCAGGGAGAAGCCGAGTTCCAGATCTTATTTTTGTTATTTTATAGTGTGCAGCAGAAGGAAACGAGAGGTGTTATATGCAGAGGTTTATATGAAGAACATTTTTTTTTCCTTGACCCCCTCCTAAAAAGAAACTCAAGATTTTTTTTTTAATCATTATCATAAAATATGCATTCTAGTTTAGGGTTTTTTTGACAAATTGTGTGAAACCTCGCATCAACTCTCCACCCAACCCCCTGACAAATGGACTTTGTTGAGAGAGTGGTGATTTTGAGCAACCACAACACAGCTGTCCTACCCAAACAGAAAAAAATCTTATTTATTAATTACCAAAAAGTTTTAAAACTAAATAAATCAACCCTAAATTTGATTTATTTAACTCAGATTTCCGTGTTCTGAGACTGTTGCCACCACCGTTTATCTTGACAAGGGACAATATGACAAATTAATAGGTACAAAGATAGGTATTACAGGGTTACAGGTCTTGTCATGGCAAATTGGGACAAATTATGGAGCAGGAACTAATTCCCCACAAATAAGAAAAGGAAACTCCTAAATCCTGTGTTTCCCTGAGTATTCCGGGGGAAGCCTGTGCAGATTTTCAACCCAGCCAGTCACAAATACATCTTAATAACAGCACCAGAAATGTTTTCTTTATAGTCAAGAGAATAATGAACATTTCTACTTTATTTTGAACTTACCAGTAGAATTGTGAGCTTTGAAAATTCCAGCTCTTAACACGCTGAACTTCCTCCAGCATAAATCCTGTTGTCAGCACAAAGGTAGGGCTGGAATTCCCTGGTTGGAGCACTTCACAAATCCCAAACAGCACGTTTGAAACACTCACATTTGGCCCAGTCAGCCAGGAATAGATTTTCACTCCTTTATTTTTAATTCTTTGCAGAGGATGGATCTGTGTGAGTTTAACTGACAACACTCAGCCCACGGTGGTTTTCAGCCATCTCCCCAAACATTGTGAGTGGATAAAACAACAAAAGGTTCCCTAAACAATAAATGCGGCTCTAGATCTCACTCAGCTCCACTTCTTACCCCAATTCAAGCTTAAATCAGAATTTTTCAAACTTTCTCTCATCAGACTCTAAAGAGAACTTCACTGAAAAACCTTGAGCACCCTGGGATAGTGGAAGGTTCCCTGGATGAGCTTTAAGGTTCCTTCCAACCCAAACCATTCCATAATTCTTTAAAGAAAATTCTTACCTGGTTTGTGTAATATGGAAAAAACACTTGCTCATGGATTGCACCTTGTTAGAAAAATCATAATGCAATACTCAGTCCTACAACTTCCACGTTCTCCATCTTTTCTATGCAGCAATAATCCATCCCAGAATATTATGGGTTGGGAGGCACCTTAAAGCTCATCCAGCAGTTCCAAGCCCCTGAAATGGGCAGGGAATTTTCCATTAGAATACAGTAATAAAGTTATTTCCTTCTGTGTGTGAATATTTCTTGCTATGAGTACACAAAAATACTTTAAAAGCAAAGGCTTGAAAACAACTTTCAGTGGTTTTTTTTCCATTGCTTCCTATTAAAGGTTAACAGAGAAACCTTTATTATCAAACTAATATTCACTTGAAAATGAACTTGAACTGAACACTCTCAGTTGTTGTTTTCAACTGCATGAAAAATACATTTTGTGCTAAACAGAACAAAAAGAGCCAAATCAGCGATGACAAAAAAACCCAAAACAGAACCAAACCAGCACAGTCACTCCCTGTGTAACCTCAGTTTGTTCAGTGCTGGAGAAGCTGGCAGGTCTCCAGAAAAGCTGTAAATGTGGATTATAATCATGCTGACCCCATAAATCAAAGCCAGGAGACACCAGTCGCTTTCCCAGTGGCTGTGGTTCAGAGCCCTCCCAGCCCCTGCTCCTCATAAACGACCCCAACTCTTGAAAAGATAATTATGCTGAGGCTCCTGGGTTAATTTTGTTCAATTAAATTAAACCCGTGCCCCACAAAGGAGCCACTGGCATGGTTGACATCATTAAAAAGAAACCTGATGCCCAACCTCTCCTGCTGCACTTTCTCCCTCATTAGTGGCACTGCTGCATTTGGGTGTTCCTGGAAGTCCTGCTTGCTATAAAAACACAAAAATGAGCCTTTGCTTGAGAAAAACACCATTGATATTTTTCAGCTCGATATTTTTCCACCTTGTTATTCCCACTTCCAGGCTTTATTCCAGCAGCCTGAGCAGAGGAGGTGTTCCATCATTCTCCCCCAGGTGTTTTAGGGGAGGTGATGCCCAGGCACAGGAAATTTCCCTGCGAGGCAATAACGAAGCAATTAAGAACTCACAGCTGATAATGCAGGGGAAGGTGCAGAAAAGATGGCAAAAGCAAATGTGGGAAAAGATTTTTTTCCTGACACTCTCCAAGATTTAAACAGCAATTCCATGTTCCCATCTGGGAGTAAATTACATTGGGAAAAAACCAGGATTTTTTGGTCAGTTAAATTACAGATGTTCTCAGCAAAATTGTAGTGCAGAACAGGGCACTGCCATCACAGTGGCAGTGTTTTAATAAGAAAAATGTTTTTAATAATGAAAAAAAATGATGGCACTGAAGGGGGATGTGAATTGAAATATATTATGAAAAATAACCTAATTTCTCTTTAGTATTTGAGCCACTTCTTTGTCGTGAGACTTCACAAGATTTTAACTCTCAGGGGAGTTCAGACTTGGCAAGAAAATCATGGAAAATGGGAGAAAGAGAGTGAAATAGGGAATATTTTACCAAAATCATAGAAAATTTGGGTTGAGAGGGTTCTCATTCCAACCCCCTGCCAGTCAGGGAATCTTCCACCAGACCCAGGTAAAGCTGGAGAAGTGAATTCCATAGTGAGGTCTCCAAGTTTTGGAAGCAGTGCAATGGAAATAAAACCAGGTGATAAAATGCACAGATCTGTCCCCAGCTCTCTGTGCCCTGGGATTTGAAAAAGGCAATTTAAGGAAATCCAGCACAGCAGGTGCAAAATTGGGCAATTCATCACTGAAAGTGCCAATGAATGGGAAATCTGCCGGAATTTCTCCAGAAATCTCAAAAAGGACATAAATTCTTTTTTTTCCCAGCATATCAGTCACACTTCAAAAATGCCACAGAGGAAATGTTGTTATTCCAGTTTTTTCCTGAAGGTTAGATTTTGCTTTTTTTTTTTAAATATGATGCAGATAAAAGCTATTTGGCAAGTGTAGGTGAAGAAGCACGCAACCCAACCAACCTATTCAAGCTCAGAATTATATATGTATTCCCTAAAAATGTAAAGCATTTTTGCTTATTTATTATGTAAAACAAAACTGTTAAAATGGTAATAAAATCCTGTAGCCAAAGGAAAACTGAGTTGAATTTCTCTTTTTTTTTTTTAAATACAAAACAAAGTATTTCACAAAGGACAATGGTGCATATTTGAAAATTTATTTCAAGTGTGACATGTTCTATATTGACAATTAATATACTATAAAACACACACAGATTTTTTAAAATTTATTGTATTTTTGCCACGTTGCATTTTAAATGAAGACACTTGGAAAATGCAAATAACACAGAATCACAAATGAGATACTCAACACTTGACAATTCTTCCCTGCAGTTCTTTTTTCTCCATCATTTTTTGACCTCTGCCCTTCCCTGGGCCCAGATTTAATTTCTTTGGTGTCTGATCAAGGCAGTGCATCCCCACCACCACTTAGACATGCAAATGTTTTTATCAAACCAGTTACCCCCAGGAACCAGCACAAATCTTTCCCATGACAGACAGTTTGATTGTAGAGATCTCCAAAGAGTTGCAAAAAGTAATTTTTTTTCAGGCTGCTGATGCAGCTGAATCAGAGAAAGCAAAGAAACGAATTTTTGCACAGTGAAGCAGCAGCATAAAGAATTAAATGCTTTAATATTATTTCCAGGTAATAGCCCTTGATTTTTTGGATATATTAAAAAGAAAAAAAAGCTCTGAAGTCTTATAAAAGCTTTACTAGAAGCAGGATGTGCTGCCTGGACTCTGAAATGTGAAGTAGATTATTACTTTTTCAAACCTTTGGAAGCAGCTTTGTTGCTGACTGGGCACGACCCACTCTGGACTCGCACACGTGCCAACACACCCAGAAGTTTTCCTATCAATAAACAACCCCCACAAATGTTTTCACCATGAGAAATGTTCTACCAGAGCCCAGCAGGAAAAAAAAAAAAAAAAAGAAGCCCCNAGCAGGAAAAAAAAAAAAAAAAAAAAGAAGTCCCAGAAATATGGACATGGTAATAAATGGGTTTTTTGAAAGCACTTCATCAAGAAAATAGTTTAAGATATGACCTCAGCCTCACAATGGAAGAGGTGTTTTACTAATCCAGACAGCTGAACGAAATGAAACATTTTCAGTGCATTATTCCTGGGCCTGGAGCTGGCTGGATCTCTCCAGCCCCACATCCAGGGACACCCCACACCACATTTGTCTGTCACACATGGAGAACAAGAAAAACAAGGATTTTCCTGCAAAAATGTTGTGGCTTTCTGGGCGTGCCACGTTCGGCAGAGTCAGACTCTACCTGACAGAGAGTCAGGGACTTCTCCAGGGACTCATCCACAAGGACTTCATCCAGCTGCTCTCTGTCCCATGGGAATTCTCCTTGTCTTTGGTTCTTCCCAAGGGAAAGCAACAAATCCTTCATCCAAATCCAGGAGACACCAGAAGAGGCCACTGAAAAGGCAAAGTGGCTCCCACAGCACCCCTCGTGCTCTGGCACGTCCAGGTTTGGGCAGCTCTCCCTTGTGGCAAGGAAATTCCACTCCAAGTTTCTTCCCAATGCAAAAATTTTGGGAATAATCTGACAACTCCCAGTGAGAACAGGACCAGCTCATCACTAAGGCAGCTACAAAAGGACCAACAGCAACCAGGAAATGTTGCAGCATTTTGCTGTTAAAAAATCTCTCTGCTGCTGCTCAGCCACTAAAGCTTTACAAACTCGTTCTGCCCTTCCAAAATTCCCATGTTTTATCCTTTTCCCCATATTTTTTTGTCTCTGGTGAAGGGAGAAGGAAGTTTTAATGAAGTTTTAAGAGAAGTTTTAAGGAAGCCACTCAAGCCCCAGCCTGAGGCACGACCTGGTTGTTCAATTCCTCCAGGCACTTCCCAGTCTGTGTGGAACATGAACAAAACCCAAAAGGTGCTCCCCACAGGCAAATCCTAAAGCTGAGACAGTTTCAGCTACAAATTCTGGGTCAAGGTGAAGTTTTGTAAAACTCTCTGGCTGGAAAAGCAGCACCAGAGCTCTGCTTTCCTGCAGCAGCACAGTTTGCTTGTGAAGGAAAAGGCAGAAAATAAATGAGGATGCAGCAGGAAGATGTGAGTGTGCCTGTGCACACCCATTTTTTATAGATCTATATATAAATATATGGTTTCTTCATTTCATTGAAGCTTTATTAAGCCAGAGTCTCAGTTGATTACAACATGCATTAATATTGAATTCTGATATCAAAGGCAGCTGCCAAACCTTCTCAGCCCGAAGCAGTTTTAAAGCATCTGGTGGGAAAAAGCTAAACTTGGTGTATCATTTTAATTATGGCAATTAACAGCTGTGTGTGTGCAGTGATAGGAGATGCTGGTGTGCAGCCTCATGTGATTTGGATCATGGGGGAAAAAAAAAACCCAGCAGGGTTTGGAGAATCAGGACAAATCTTCTGTGAGATGGAGCATAAAATCCTAAATTTAACAGGGACAATTTAATTTCTACTCTTGCTGCCAAACCACCTAAACCCTAATATGTGAGGATTGGTCAAAATTACCATTACAGACAAGTTTCCTTGTTTTAAGACTTCTTGGCTTTGGAGCTGAAACAATCTAAAATGTTTGGATTGTTTATGAGGTGAACTTTAACCTAAAAACCTCATTTCTGGCTAGAAGACAGTAGTTGCCTTTCTGGAAACCAATCTGGCTGATCCACCATGAAAAAAAGAAATTCAGGTGGCCACATCACACCTGGGACAAGCCTGGTTGGCACAGAATTGTTTGGGGAGCTTTGGTGGCCAAGTCTCCTTGGGAGAAAACCCCACCAAGCTCCCACATGGCTGCTCCAGGAGAATTCCCAGGCTGTTCCCCCCACCTGGAAATGTGCAGGCAGCCCCAAAAATGAGCTGCTTTCAGGTCAGCAGGTGTTAAAGCTCCTGCTTTTAGCAGCAAAACCGGACAGTGGCTTGGGAAAGGGGGTGACAAAAGGGCTATGGAAGAGAATTTGGACCCAGGGGAACGGTGTGATTTCTCTTTCTCACTGCAGTAGTTGTTTGCAGCAGGGAATTTGATTTATTCCCTTTATTTATTCACTTAACTTCATTGAGATAATGATATAATTACCACTAAATTCTAAATTACAGGTTCCATCTCCTGAGATGGGGGTCTACAATATCCTGGGTGTGACACTGCTCCAGTGGGTTTTTCTTCCTGAAACCTCTTGGAAAACCATGATTTAAAGGTTAAATCATTTAAATGAGATGATTTACTCAGATCCAACTGATTGAGGAGAGCAGAGTGCAAATCACTGGGATAACCAAGCACAGTTCCTAAGTGCTGATGGAATACTCTCCCAAAAACTCAAGGCAGCCATTAAGAGTTGCAGACCTGAGATCAAAGCACAGGTTGGTAAATTTTTGAAGAGGTCTACACAGAGAAGAACCAAATCAGCAAGGATCTTCACTCAGACCTGGAATTAAGCACAGTGGTGATCCCAGCAATTGAGGAATATGTGATGTTCCAGCTGGCTTTAGTGCAGACAACACAGAAAAACAGAATTTAGCTAAAAATAAAAAAATAAAGTAAAAAAGTAAATATTGTCCTGCACTGTGCTAAATCACAAAGAAACAAACAAACAAACAAAAAAAAAAACTAAACAACAACAAAAAAAAAAGGAAATACCGAGCCACTTGAGTCTCTCCAGGGCAGGGTGTAAATGAAGAGAAAGTTCTGTTCACCACAAATATTCCTTTGCAATCAGACTCCTTGCGAAGAACAGATCCTTACAAAGAATGGCAACAGAGGTGTGTTTTAAAGTTAATGAAAAGAATAAAGGCAAAGAATAAAGGCCTTCAGCTGTGAGATCACCACCTCTTTTCAGTGGCTGATGTGCTCCACGGCAAACACAAAGCAGAAAATCAGAAGGAAAAATCAAACTTTCAGTTACCCTTCCCACCTTGAGCAGGTTGAGGTGACAGTGCCCAGTGCTACAGAGTTCCTGTCAGTGCTTGGGGACGATGAGGTTCCTCAGCATGTCAAAGGAGTTGCCATCAGGGTGCACAGACTCCACGCCCTTGCCCTCCTCGTGCACCTGCAGGTATCCATAGTCATCAATGCCAACAATCCAGGCCACCGGGCCCTCCTCGCTGCGGAGCCGCACCTGCTTCCCGCTGAAACAGAGAACTCTGTCAGCAGCTGCCCTGCCCTGGAAATGCAGGATGTGGCAATGGGGCTGTGTGTTCATCACCATCTGTCAGAGCTGGGGCAGTATCTGCTGTTCATGGGGCAGTTTTTTCTTTATCTCTCCCACAGCCAATCCTCCCTCCAGGAGATCTCTGCTGTCCATGGCCACTGAGTGTCCCTGCATGGCTGAGAAAATTCCAGCATCCCATGGGAGATGCTCTGCCCAGGGGAGGAGCCAAGCATTCCTACCTGGATCCAATCTGACCTTGGGAACACCACAGCAGCCTTTTCCCCCTGCATTCCCAGAGGAGCAGCTTTCTTCTCCTCTGCATTCCCAGAGGGAGCCCAGGCCCATCTCCAGCAGCCCTGGAGCTTCAGAGGAAAACTCCCCCCTTGTCCAGGATCCCTGCTCCAGCAGAGCCACAGCTGGCACTGCAGGAGGGCTGCAGCCACCCCTGAATGGCACTGCTGCCACCACCCTGACCCACAGGGG
>VXBC01011833.1:66885-85289 GCA_013399945.1 Ploceus nigricollis
GACCAAACTTATAATTGTGTGAAACCCTCGTGACCATTGTCCAGCTTGGGTGAGGCCTCTGGGAGGCTTCTGAGTGCCCAAGGTGTATCTGTGGAGGCCTTGAATAAATACCTGCTCTTATTCTCTTAATCTTGTCTAGCCTCTGTTCTAGGGAGCCACTCCAAGGCATCAATATCACCTCAGAGGACTCATGGGAATCATTAAAAGGATCAAGGAATGGTTTGGGTTGGAAAGGACTTTAAAGATCATCCTACTCCAACCCTGACACCTTCCACTGTCCCAGGGTGCTCCAGCCCCAGTGTCCAACCTGGCCTTGGGCACTCCAGGGATCCAGGGGCAGCCAGGGTTTCTCTGTGCCAGGGCCTCACCACCCTCACAGGAAAGGCTTCACCCTCTAACAGAGTATTTCATTTCCCACCTCACTGGTTCTTCACACAGAATGACTTTCAGCAGCATTTTCTACCTGCTTTAATTTCCTCTTGTGGAACGAATGGAGTTGGAGTTAATCCAAAGAGTCTATTGTTTTTTCCTCCTAAAAGTACAGCAGCTTCATCCATCTCAAACCAAATCATTCCAAATTCCCTTTGTTTGGATATAATACATGTAAAATACCTGGAAGCATTCTTTAACTCCTGCTAGTCACTTATTTATTATGTGCTACTTTAATTCTCCCTTAAAAATGTGCATCCTGCTCGGGAGCGTATTTTAAATTATTCACTCATATTAAAGGGAATTTTGTGTAAAAAGACAAAATATCCATGAGTTCTTCCACCAATTTCATTAAAAAAAAGTTGGAGAATTCTTACCTGTGTACCCAGTACTTGTAGTACTGGGGAAGAACTCCATTGGGCCCCTTCTCCTGAAAAATCTCGATGAGCCTCTCCAGCACAGTCACAGTCCTTGCAATGAGGCAGTCTGCACTCAGAGGCTTCAGCTCTGTCCCCTCTTCCCTGTTAAACTTTGCAATGAGGTCATTGATGCAGATGGTGGGGTTGCTGTTATTCACATTAAATCCAAAGCCTGGAGAAGACAAAGAGAAGGACACAATCAAAGAGACAAACTCTTTGTTACCACCACAGCCAGCACTTAATTCATCTGCTCCCTACAATTGTCCTTCAGGATGGCTCCCAGAGCTGGTCTCATTCAGTCTCTTACACCTTTGAGTCTTCTTACTCTTGTAATTACAATTTTCAGCTCAGATTTTGCTCTTTGTCCTCAAAAAGCCTCCTCAGAATTACAGAGGCAAATCTAGCACAGCCTTTCAACCACTCCCCATCCCATCAGTGAGGGTTGGGAGAGGATAAACTGCACCTTGGTTCCAAAACCATCCATGTGAGACATTCTTGTACTCCCTGGCAGGTCCTCAGCCCACTCAGAGAACAACTCATCCTACCCTAAGATGGAGTTTTATCTCCCAGTGTAAAATTCAGCTCAGAGACCTTTCTGTTTACTGCAGTGAGCTGAGTGCCCTTTCCAAAAACCCAGACTTTTCACTCAGCTGATAAGCCTTGTTTGGCTTGCTCAGGAAAGCCCAGAAGATTTGATTTTAACTTTGTAAGACTCCAGTTTGCCTAATCTATCTCACCACAGCATATCCTTTAGAAGCCTCAAGCCTCTCACAGAGATTTCTCCAGCTGGAATTCCCAAATTCTGAGTTGGCAGAATGCCTCCCTTGTTTAAATATGGCTCCTGGGGCCTTTTCTGCAGCCTGCTGAAACAGGCTTTGAGGGATGTAAAGAAGTATATTGCATTACCTGTTTATTTTTTTCTCCTAATAATTTGGGTTTTTTTTTTTCTTTCCTCAGACATTTGGGATAAAACCCCTTGTCTGTCAATCAGGTTTGGACATGATGCAGCTCCATCTGCAAGGAGGTGCAGATGTCTTGATTTGTAAATTTGCTGTTAATAATTCATCATTTGTGGTAACTTTGAGTAGGATCTTTTCAGCAAAAAGGAGTTTTTGATTTTTAACAAGTCAGGGAATGCACACAAACAAGGCACAGTGATCCCAACACACCAGTGCTGTGGAAATGAGCTGAAATGGGTTACTGGAAACAGATAAAGGAAAAGGAACTGGAAAATGCAACGAACTGTGCCAGCAAATCCCAACTCAGCCATCTGCACTCTGATACAGAGTGAGGGAACAGAGACACCGTGGCCACTAAGGGGGTCACAGGGTCTTGGGGTCCATCAGCAGCCTCAGCATCACTGCTCAGAAACCCAAAAAGTGGGACACAACAGCCACCCTGGGACAAGGAGCTCAGCTGAAGCCCCAACACCTGGGAATGAACACGGCAAAGGGGAAAAGGCAGCCAGGAAATTCAAACACCACGAGGTGCTCAGGGCTCTGAGGGCACCTCTGCAGTGTCCACGAGAGAAGTGAGCATTCAGCAGTGCCCCTGCAGTGCTGATGTGGCTGATGGATGTTCCAGTGGTGGATCCATGAGGATCTGGACGTGCCTGAGCAGAGGCAGAGCAGCGTTTGCCGGTCACGCTCGCTGGCTGTCCCCTGCATTCCACTGGTGCTTGGCTCCTCCTGCTCCGAGTCTGGCCCTCACATTAATGGTGAATACTCATCTCTGAACTCCTCCTCCAGAAGTCCCAACACCATAAAGTTCTTCAATTTTAAATTTCAGATTGGAAAAAAAGGTTTTTTGGTTGGGGTTTTTTTTTCCAAACTGTGTTTAAAAGTCTCAGCGTGAAGCGTGTCATCTGCAAGGCTTGAGCAGTGAAAATGCAGGTTTGTCTTTGATCTTATTCTCCTGAGCTCCTCCTTGGAGCAGTGAAGCCACGGAGATGATCTTTGATTTCCATCGTTATCCTCACTGATGGGAGATTCTTTGGAACGCCATGGAAGGAGCGAGTTCAGTGCCTGGAGGTGGCACTCAGAGCTCTGGGCTGGGGACAAGGTGGGCACAGCTGGGACTCCATGGGCTGGGAGGGCTTTTCCAGCCTCAGGGATTCTGTCTAGGAAAGGATCCTTTGGAAAAGGGATGATGGATCTGACACACCTTTCCTGTTGGGGAAGCTGAATCCCATCACTCCTGCTAATACAAAAACTTAAATGTCACAAGGCCCCTCAACAGCTCCCAGGGAAACACAGCACTGGAATGATGGAAAAGATCCCTGGATTCATATGGAGCAAGGAGGTTTCAATTTTAAAAACAGACTGATGAAAATGGGCATTTATCTATACCTAAGACCTACCAGATGGATAGCAGAGGGAATGAACACAGAAAGTCTCCATTTGAATTGGAATATTTTGATGTTTAGGGCAAGAATCAAAAGGTCCAAACCAAATCTGTGAAGTGCTTAAGAGATACTTCATATAATGAACTATTTCTGGATGTATTTCTGCTTTCCTTGTGTGAACCAGGCTGTAGGAAAACACAGAAGCTGTAAATGGTTGATGGGGCACAGAGAGATTTCTTAAGTTTCTGTGCAATTTCCATTCTGTTTGAGTCCATTATTTACAAAATGAAGGTATAAAATTGAACAGATAATGTCATGTCTGGGCATGTTTCTCAGAAGGAGATGACTTCTTCAACTCTTTTCTTGCTTGCACCTCTAAAATCACAGAACTTTGACAGAAACAACATCATGACCACTCCATCTTTGCAGGATACTTCACTGGTGCTACATTCAAATAGCAAATATCATCTTTTTCTTTACCCTTTTAGACTTGCTAAGGAATTTTCTTTCAATCTTTAGACACAGCAGAGACAATTACTTTTGGAATCAGAATCTGGCAAATTTCTAAGCAGATCTGGGAAGCTTAGGGGAAAACTTCCTTATCAAATAGCAGGGATTATCAGACTAGAGATGATAAAAACATCTCAATAATTAAAAAATGAAAACATTACTCTGTGTACGTAGCTCTTCTTCTGATTTAAAAGGCATGTTCTTCATTTTACTATTTGTCATGTTCCAAAAAAATCCATAAATTGGAAAAAAAAGGATGGAGTTTTCAGTATATTCCACTGGTTTTGCAATAAATCAAGGAGGACAATTTCCCTCTCCCATGTAATGCTCTTCCTTTGAACTCTACTACACCAATCCAGATGCTTGCATTTATGTTTGACTTGTCAAGCATATGGAATTATTAAGAAGAATGAAAACATTTACTTTTTGTGCTTCCTCTGAATTTAATGTTGTGCTTTACTTCTTTATGCCTGCTGTCATTATTTGTTCTCGTCGTTGCCATTTTTACTGATACAGACACTGATAACAAAATCCTCCAGAAAAAAAAAAAAGCAGCACAGAAAAGCTTCAAAATAGACATTCAAAATAGACATTTACCAATGAGAATATGAAATGTTGTTTCAATGAGTGTTGAGTTTACCAGAACTCCACCAATCTTCATCAGATCACTGTAGTAAATATCATTTGGCCACTTAACTCGCAGCTCAATGCCCTAAAGAAACAAAACCAGACATTTAGAGACATTGATGGCTCATTCATCACTCCATAATCTGTAGAGAATCCCAGAACGGTTTGGGTTGGAAGGGACCTCAAAGCCCATCCAGTGCCACCCCTGCCATGGCAGGGACACCTCCCACTGTCCCAGGCTGCTCCCAGCCCCAGTGTCCAACCTGGCCTTGGGCACTGCCAGGGATCCAGGGGCAGCCCCAGCTGCTCTGGGAATTCCATCCCAGCCCCTGCCCACCCTGCCAGGGAACAATTCCTGATTCCCAAGGTCCCATCTAACCCTAATTTCTTGTCAGTCTGAAGCCATTCCCTGTGTCCTGTCCCTCCATGCCCTGGAAATTGTCTCTCTCCAGGTTTCCTGGGGCTCCTTCAGGCCCTGCAAGGCCACCCTGAGCTCAGCCCAAAGCTTCTCCTGTGCAGGTGAACAATGCCAGCTGTGCCAGCCTTTCCTCCCAGCAGAGCTGCTCCATCCCTCTGCTCATCCTGGAGCCTCCTCTGGGCTCTCTCCAGCAGCTCCAGCTCCTCCCTGTGCTGGGCCCAGGGCTGGGGCAGCTCTGCAGGTGGGCTCTCACCTGAGCAGAGCAGAAGAGGAGAAATTTCTCTACCTCTTTGCCACATCCAGTGTGCTGCTGTCCACTGCTCCTCATAATGAGAATCTACTGAAGTGCTCCACAAATGCTATNGCTTCAAAATAGACATTCAAAATAGACATTTACCAATGAGAATATGAAATGTTGTTTCAATGAGTGTTGAGTTTACCAGAACTCCACCAATCTTCATCAGATCACTGTAGTAAATATCATTTGGCCACTTAACTCGCAGCTCAATGCCCTAAAGAAACAAAACCAGACATTTAGAGACATTGATGGCTCATTCATCACTCCATAGTCTGTAGAGAATCATGGAATGGTTTGGGTTGGAAGGGACCTCAAAGCCCATCCAGTGCCACCCCTGCCATGGCAGGGACACCTCCCACTGTCCCAGGCTGCTCCCAGCCCCAGTGTCCAACCTGGCCTTGGGCACTGCNCCTCAGGTTTGAGCTTTTCTATTTTTCAGATTCTGTGCTGCTTTAGTGTGTGGGTCTGAGCTCCATATGAGGGGATGGTGAGCTCTGTGCACAGAGCAGGGAGACAAAACAATTCCTGCTCCAGCTGGGGACCAAGGACAAATGATCCAAATCTCAGCCCAAGAGCACAAACAACGTGGGCTGGAGAGAGAAAAACAAGCAGGATGGGACTGCATGGGCTAAAGCTGGAACTGGACAATGAACTCCAAGGTGCAAATGGAGCAGAACTGATCAAAGGGAGAGCCCCCGTGAGCGGCCGTGCATTTTGGGACCATTTTGGTTCATCTTGGGTGCAGCCCTGGCTGGGCTCTGGTGCTGCCCAAGGTGGATCCATGGAGGAGATCCTTTGAATAAATCCCTGCTTTATTCTTTAGCTCTGTCCAGCCTCTGCTCCAGCTCAGCCTTCACAAGGCATCAGTAGCAGCCAAAGAGACAGTGACATCCTGAATTTTGGAAAGGAAATTCAGTAGACAGGAGAAATCCCAGTTCCCAACCACATAAATGCCTCAGAAATAGCCCAAAGCTCTCCCCGCTGTCGGCAGCGCCGCGGGGCTGGAAACACAAACTGAGCTGTGTGACAACGTCCCAGCCCCACAGAGCAGCTTTTGTTGAAACCACAGGGCTGAGCTGAACTTTGCACTGGCTACTTAAACACAAAAAGAAAGCAAATGTGCTTCCTGCAGTTTGAAACACTGCCCATGACTGCTGCATCCCCGGGGGCAAATTATGGGAGGTGCTCCAGGCCTACAAGAGTCGCATTCCCTCCTATTGTAGGGGATGAAATCCCTTTACAGGATGTGTGAAAGCTGCACCTGGGTCCGTGTCTACTTTCCTGACAGATTTAAAGGCCAGGGAGGAGTCCATGACACGTCCACTGACAGGAAATACTACCTGATTTTGCTATCAAAGCATTCTGAGGTAAAGTATCACCAGCTCCTATTCGTTATGGAAAAGAACTCGGCTCCTTGTACTGGGGGAAGGTTTTTAGGGGACTCTGGAGACGTGGGAGGTATGACACAGTGAAATGGTGCTATCAGTGATAAAGGGCTGCCCAAGGGGGAAACACACACCTGTAAGACACCAGACAGTAGCTCTGTGACTGAAGTGACAACAAGCAGCAAGAACAACTGAGGCAGCTGGGTGTTCCCGTGACGTTGCCACAGAGTGGGTTCACCAGGTGCCACACAAAACGTCCCCAAATATGCTGGAAATGGAGCATGTTCTTGTCTTCCCTCACTAGAGAGAGACCCTGCTGTTCTCAGAATGGAGAGCAAAGCATCCTCTTGATTTAAAGCCCATTTGCATCCTCAGCATGAGCATCTGACCAGGGAACTTCCAGCTGAGCCCTCAGATCTGCTCTGGGAGGACCCACAACAAAGGCCTCGGTTACTGCTGGTTCAGCAGAGTCAAAAATTGTGGCCATCCTAAAAGCCATGGGTGGCTGATAAACTGAGACATGGACCTTTTGGGACCAGCCCAGAGGAGGCTCCAGGATGAGCAGAGGGATGGAGCAGCTCTGCTGGGAGGAAAGGCTGGCACAGCTGGCATTGTTCACCTGCACAGGAGAAGCTTTGGGCTGAGCTCAGGGTGGCCTTGCAGGGCCTGAAGGAGCCCCAGGAAACCTGGAGAGAGACAATTCCCAGGGCATGGAGGGACAGGACACAGGGAATGGTTTCACACTGCCAGAGGGCAGGGCTGGATGGGATCTTGGGAATCAGGAATTGTTCCCTGGCAGGGTGGGCAGGGGCTGGGATGGAATTCCCAGAGCAGCTGTGGCTGCCCCTGGATCCCTGGCAGTGCCCAAGGCCAGGTTGGACACTGGGGCTGGGAGCAGCCTGGGACAGTGGAAGGTGTCCCTGCCATGGCAGGGGTCAGAATGATCTTTCAGATCCTTTCCAACCCAACCCATTCCATGATTCCATGACTCTGTAGATCATCCCACTGTTCGTGGCTGCTGCAGTTGGCATTACAGGGACATAAAGAAAAGCCTTGTAGGACTTGAGTCTAAATGGGAAATTCAAGCACTGAGTTTTTGATAAACTTTTATATTTTCTTGCTGTAACATACTTGATTCTAAACCTTTAACTCTGTTTTGCCCCCCTGCCAAGGGCTGATGTCCCCTCAGGTTCAGCAGATCTGTCCTGGTCACAGAAAGCTCTTTACTGTCCAAATGCTCAGCAGAGTACACACATTAATGATCCACATTCTTTACATCAATATTTGGAACTTCAGTCAGCTTTTTCCTCTTGAATGGAATAAAATTAAAAAATGCCACAGTACATCAGGGCAGGCACACAGGAGCAAAACCACCTCCATTCATAAATCAGCTCCCTCCCCAGCCATCCCCACATTTTATAAAACTAACTCTTGTCCCTTCGTTTTTAAGTGGTCAAATTATCCACTCCAGCCAAATATTTTATATTGCAAATTTTAGCCTGAAGCATTTTGTTTTTCCAGTCAGGTTATGAAGCACTGAATTTAGAAGGTTTTAATAGAAAGGCTGACAGACCCTAAACTGCAGCAAAGCTACTGGGTGCCACTATAATAAAGTTCATGTGTAAATGTGTATAAGTCATTGATTTTCTGTAATATAGGAAACATATGCTTTAGTTAACTACTTCTGTAAAATACCAAAGTTTTATAGTTAGCAAATATTAGGAAATGGTAACATTAAAAAGGAGATATATGAGGTGATAAAGAAGACTGGTTCTTCATTTTAATACTGATGACAGGACACTTGATTCCCTCTCGAGAGCAATTCTCCTCAGTTCTTGCTTTAGAAATCAGTTTTCAACCTTAAACAAGAGTTGGAAAAATCCTTTAAAAGGGATAAAGTGACCACTGAAACAGCACCAACAAAAAAAGCAGAAAAGGATTTGTCAGTTTTATTCATTTTTCCCACCTCCTTATTCTCC
This sequence comes from Ploceus nigricollis, assembly GCA_013399945.1. NCBI lineage: Eukaryota > Metazoa > Chordata > Aves > Passeriformes > Ploceidae > Ploceus > Ploceus nigricollis. The sequence continues at coordinate 75,295 of VXBC01011833.1, forward strand.
TTCAAAATCAAAACAAATCAGCTCCATTGTTGGGCAAACAAAATTGACTTTTTCTTTACTGCTGAGGATTGAGGCTTAAGTTTCATAAGATTAAGAGTGAAATGAGTGTAGTGCATTTGATCAGCTCTGTAAAAGGATATTCATCCTCTGGATATTGGATTTCTTCAAACATATCAATAATCAAACATTAGGAAGGTTAAGTTTAGATTCTTCTTAGTGCTGAAGAACTGAATTATGCATTCAGCCATTCTACACGGAAAAGACACAGCTAAAATCTGAATTTAATGGAAATGGAACCAGGAATTTTGAGATGAATTAGAAGGACATACCTCATATCCTGGTATGGATCTGACTGCCTCTACCACTGCCAAGGACACCAGGTGCTGGATAAAGGGAATTCTCTGGCCCAGGTTGGAATGTAGAGGGATGGAGATGTGCAGAGTGGACAGGGCACAGCCCACGGGACTGAGCCAAACGTTTCCACCACGACCTGGGCAGGGAGAGGAAAAAGGGGAACTTAACTCAAGAAAAGAACATTTATAAAAAAGATCACTTCGTGAATGTAGATAACAACTAAAGAGAAAGATTCAAAGGTATCCATCCAAGAATGTACCAAAAGTTCCTTTAATGGAGTTTCCAAACTAATTTTGAAAGAAAAAGGGCTAAACTGCAAAGCTTTTTCTTCAAAAAACCTGGAATTTTCTAATATTCCCATCCCTGTAAGTGTTCAAGGCCAGGTTGGATGGGGCTCTGAGAACCTGGTTTTGTGGAAGGTGTGGCAGGGGGTGGAATAAGATGATCTTTAAGGTCCCTTCCAACTCAGGCAGTTCTATAATTCTATTCTGAGGTTCTGAAGTATAAGCTGCTACTCAATTTCCCAGCATGTCCTAAATCCCTTGCTTCCAGGATATTCCTAGTCTCTGCTAACAGACACATTTCAGAAGATCTTGCTTTGTTCAAGTGGAGAAGCATTTCTGAAAATGTTCTATGTGCACCCAGAAATGCACCCAAACTCTGAACCACCCTGCACTGAAACCAGGGAATCATCTTTTCATGGATTTGTGCTCAGAAAAGCTTCTTGGGCCACACACTCTGCTCTTCCAGCAGAATAAATGTGGCTTTTAAAGAAGTGCCAGCATTTTTCTGGGCAGGAAACATGACTTGCTTACATTTATCTGCTCAGGCAGGTCCTTCAGACTCAATCTCAGAGCAAGTCAAGCCCCAGTCCTGTTCCAGTTAACCCAGTTTCAGTTTTCATCTGGAGCTCTGACTTGTGTTACACTGAGTGTAGTGATGGCAGCTTTTGTGACTGGCAAAATTTTTTGGCAGGAATCAGGAGACCACTAAATCATTTCTGCAAAAGCCACCAAACATCCTGAAAATGTTTACTTTGGTCTCTTATTAACTTTTGGGTTTTCAGTTTGAATCCACAGTCTGAGCAGGAGGAGAAGAGGACAGGCTTATTCTATGGATTATATTATCAAAAATGCTCATAATGCAGCTTAAAATGTCCCATTTTGTGTATTTAATACACATTTATGATTAAAATAAGGAAATTTACTCACCTTTCCCTTGTGTTTGTCGAACAGCCACTGCTATTAAGCCCATCTCCTCAGGCAACTCGAACATTAACCTGCCAATTAGGGAAAAAACCAAAAACCCCACATGCTTATCAGCTGCAACACTAAGCTACATTCATGAAAATCAAGGCTTAAATATCAGGTAATATTTTATGTTAACGTTGCACCACCATTTTTTCAGCTAACGTTTAGTCCTGATCCAAACCCATTAGAATATTAAAAAATGATTGCCTGGAAAATGATAATGTAAAATATTATTTTATCTGCTAGGCTGAAATAAGTCAGAGCTACAGCTCATTTAAGTTCTGATAACACAGGTTTTGTATTTCTTCACTTCTTTCTCAAGTGCTCATTTTTTTTGGTGTCCCTATCTTCAGCAAGTGACAACCAGCAATTCTAAACATTTGTTTCTACTTACAGGGAATTTTTGTTCATACTACAAAATATAAGAGCAGCAGTTTCTGATTATTTAGAAAACCAATATGGTGGCAATAAAGCAGTTTAAAAGATACACTATCCCCTGAGAACTAATTATGATTTAACTACAGTAAATAAATCTACACCTTCTGAGAGCTCTAGAGAACACTGGCTTATTTTAGGCTTGTGTTCTGCTTTTAAAATAGTTTCACTTAAAAGAATACGAACTTTTCTCTGGGGATAAGTAGAAAGTGCACTTTAACACCACCAAATGAGTCAATGCTACACTTAAAATAAAAAAAAAAAAAAAAGAAAAGAAGAAAAAACCCTACTGTGAGAACTTTGTTCAAGCCACTTTTAAACAGATCTGAACTGTACCACGATCCTCCTCCATTTCACGTTTTTCAGGAAGAGTTATTTCAGAGATAAAACATATTCAAGATGTTGCCTGTGAGGGAAGCCCAAAAAGTGATGTCTAGCCCACAAATCTGCTTCTCCCACAGGCACAAACATGATGTTGTCCATTCCTATAAAAGCAATCTAGTCTTGGGGGTAAGGGCAGCCCAAATCAGAGAAAAAAGCACCATTCACAATGATTTCCTGTGAGAAATGGATTTGTAAAGCATTTCTAAAATTTGACAGAAAGTTTACATAGTGTTGCATATTTGTACGTAAATACTGAGATAAGGTGTAAATAAGTTTTAAAATATGGTTTTGTAAAATGATTAGGTATTTTAGAGAATTAGAACTGTGAAAGATGTATTGTAGTAAGACTATGTAAGGAAAAAATAGAGATAATTGGTGTTAGAAGAAATAGTAGTATTGTGTGGTAAAAGTTAATAAGTTGAAAAACGTTTATAAAGCATTGTAATTAAGAAACAGGTTGGCTTCTGATGGAATGGAGTTGAGTTTTACATCTCTTGTACATCACTGTTCGAGACTCATAATAGAATAAAATCTTTTAGAACACCTCTNCATTTCTAAAATTTGACAGAAAGTTTACATAGTGTTGTATATTTGTACGTAAATACTGAGATAAGGTGTAAATAAGTTTTAAAATATGGTTTTGTAAAATGATTAGGTATTTTAGAGAATTAGAACTGTGAAAGATGTATTGTAGTAAGACTATGTAAGGAAAAAATAGAGATAATTGGTGTTAGAAGAAATAGTAGTATTGTGTGGTAAAAGTTAATAAGTTGAAAAACATTTATAAAGCATTGTAATTAAGAAACAGGTTGGCTTCTGATGGAATGGAGTTGAGTTTTACATCTCTTGTACATCACTGTTCGAGACTCATAATAGAATAAAATCTTTTAGAACACCTCTCAGTTGCCCCTCTCTGTAAAAGCTGAGAAAAACAACAATTTCCCCCGAATTTCAGATGGGTTTGGGAGCTGTTTCAAGCCCTGCAATTGAGGAAGTGCAGGAGCAGCAAGGATGAGCTGTGAGTGTCCCACAGACACAAAGCCTTTGTGCTGAGATGAGGAACCATCCATTGCTCCTGCTGACAAGTGGGACATCAGCAACTCCTGGGGCTGTGGCAGCACCAAAATGCAAGAAACCCAGAGATTCCAGAGTATCTTTCAAATGCCTAACTCAGTTCAGGTTGGGTGTTAGGAAAATGTTTTTTATGGAAAGAGTGAGAAAATTCTGGAATGGCTGCCTGGGGAGTTGGTGGAGTCACCATCCCTGGGTGTGTTTAACAAAGCCTGGATGTGGCACTGGGTGCCAGGGTTTAGTTGAGGTGTTGGGGCTGGGTTGGACTCGATGGTCTTGGAGGTCTCTTCCAACCCAGTGATTCTGTGAATTTTGTGATTCTGTGATTCTACTTTCATGGTGATGAGGTTACTGGAAAGCCCAAGCAAAGTCTGGATCACAAATGCCTTTGCTAATTACAAATCACAGAATCCTGGAATGGTTTGGATTGGAAGGGACCTTAAAGATCATCCAGTTCCACCCTCTGCCATGGGTAGGGACACACAAACCAACAGGAGCTGGACCAGGCCCCACAATGTTTTCCCACGTTATTCCTGAGTCATGGAGATGTCACCAAAGGCCAACAGCCAGAAAATCTCTCTGCCAGTCACCTTCCATGAAACACACCTTGATAATTGTCTCCTCTGGGCACTATGGATCACATGCTGAGACCAGGCACACCTATCTACCACCTTTAGCAGTAAATTTTACCTCTTGACACTAAATCCCAGAATCATCAAGGCTGAAAGAGCTCTCCAGGATCATCCAGTGCCATCACCCCAAACCCTGTCCCCAAGGGCCACATCCAGACTCCTCTGGGACAATTCCAGTGACTCCAAACCTCCCTGGGCAGCTCATCCCAAGGCCTGACCACTCTGCCAGGGAAATTTTCTGTCCCAGTCTCCAACCTGAGCCTCCCCTGGTGCCATTTGAGGCCATTTCCTCTCCTCCTTTCACTTTCACCAACCCTCCCTCCCTGCCCTTCCTGCAATGAGCTCCCCCTGAGCCTCCTTTTCTCCAGGCTAAGCCCCCCTAGTTCCCTCAGCTGCTGCTCCCAGGATTTGTTTTCCAGATCCTTCTCTTCCCTGGACACATTCCAGGCCCTCAGGGGGAAAATCCCCCAAAGCTCAGGAGGTTTCATCCCTGTCTTCTGGGAGCAGCCTGATTACAACACCAAGTCCATGCTTTTGCAACATAAAAATCCAATTTAAACTTGGACACACAGTTAGGAAGAAATTACAGGCTTTGTTGAAACACACAGATTTCTGTTGCTTCTCCATTCACATATCTGTTTTTAAATAATAAAAAAAAAATCCTGTGCTGCCATGAGGGGAGGAAAATAAACAGAGCAGGAAAAAAGCTAATTAGGAATGCAAAACACAGGCTTCTGCACCAAAGAGATACAATTAGGAGATCAGATGATGCAGCTCTTGGAGACTTGGCAGCAGGTAACAACTTATTACATGGAGAGACTGAGGCTGGACTTTCAGGGGTCATGAAGAAATTCTTTAAAGGACACAACATGGGGAAGTTGTTAATTCCCAGCCTGATACACCNATGAAAATAAATTTACCCTTCAGGAAAACTATCAGATGACATCTATATGATCATAGAAGATGATACTGGAATTTTATGTCAATTTTTCTCTTTTTTTTAACATTTTTGTGGTATTTTCCAAAATGTGAGTAAGGCACTTTTGGCATTCAAGAATATTAAAGCAGTTGAAATAGTAAGAGAGAGGTTCTAGCACAGCTTTTTATACAAATACCATCCTCCCCACCCTGTAGTGCATACTTACATAAGAGTAATAAACAATATTTAATTATTTTACAGAAATTCCAAGTGTAAGGAGAACTCTGGCCCACCAACTCAACCACTTTTCATCCTCCATGAACATAAAATGGGAACTGAAACCCCCAAAACTAGGTTTGACTAATGTTAACAACTATAAATTTCATTGATGTTGTGGGTTTAAGGTTGAAACTCTCATTAAAGCATCCTGCTGTGTTACAGTATTGCAGAGGCATTACCACAGCCAGCAGTGCATTCCAGATGTTAAAATACCTGGGCACAAGAGTTATGGGCAGATTTGTCCCTTCCCTCCAAGTTCCTTGCCTGAAAATCTCACTCTCAAAGAGGTTGTTTAGAGAGTATTGTAAAAGCAACACAAAAAAAAACCCCAAAAAACCCAAACCCTTTCAATTTTAGTCAAATCAAAGAATTCCAGAATTATTTAGGTTGGTGGGCCACAGTTAGAGGAGAAGACACCATGAATGAGAGTAGGTTTGGATTAAATATTGGGAAAAAATCTTTCCCTGGGAGGGTGGGGAGGGCCTGGAATAGAATTCCCAGAGCAGCTGTGGCTGCCCCTGGATCCCTGAAGTGCCCAAAGCCAGGTTGGAGCAGCCTGGGATAGTGGAAGGTGTCCCTGCCATGGCAGGGGGTGAAATTGGACAATCTTTGATGTCCCTTCCAGCCCAAACCATTCTATGAATCTATCAAATATAAAATACATGTTGTTANAACTTATTACATGGAGAGACTGAGGCTGGACTTTCAGGGGTCATGAAGAAATTCTTTAAAGGACACAACATGGGGAAGTTGTTAATTCCCAGCCTGATACACCAAGAGACACACAGATTGATTTTTTACTACTTCCTGAGATTGTGCTGGAATTAACATGAAGCCAATGATAATAAAAATCTGCACACAGCCTCCTGCCTGCCTTCCCCCAGCTTCAGAGCTCTGTACACGGTGTGTGCTTGTTAGTTTGGTGGGGTTTTTTGCTTTTCTGGGAGAAACAACTTGGATTTTCCTTACCAGAAAGATTAACTGTACGTGCACTTTTTTACATATTGACTTCCCTTCTTCTCTTTCAACTTAATCAGTTGCAGACTTAACAATTTCGTTTTTTCTGCAGAGCGGCTTAATCACAGTGCTCACCACATTCTCCCCCCCCAAAATGTTTTCCTTCAAGAAATTATCCTTCTTTTTTCTTTTTTTTTTTNAAGCAACACAAAAAAAAACCCCAAAAAACCCAAACCCTTTCAATTTTAGTCAAATCAAAGAATTCCAGAATTATTTAGGTTGGTGGGCCACAGTTAGAGGAGAAGACACCATGAATGAGAGTAGGTTTGGATTAAATATTGGGAAAAAATCTTTCCCTGGGAGGGTGGGGAGGGCCTGGAATAGAATTCCCAGAGCAGCTGTGGCTGCCCCTGGATCCCTGAAGTGCCCAAAGCCAGGTTGGAGCAGCCTGGGATAGTGGAAGGTGTCCCTGCCATGGCAGGGGGTGAAATTGGACAATCTTTGATGTCCCTTCCAGCCCAAACCATTCTATGAATCTATCAAATATAAAATACATGTTGTTACTGACCCCAAAGCAGCAGTTTCTGTGAATGACACCATGCTGGGAATCTGCTAAAAGCCACCAAATCAGGAAATGTGGGAAAGTTCTGAGGATGAACAAACCCTGCATTCAGTTTATTCAGGCACCTGGTAGATGGGATCTTATGGGTGACATCTCTGAAGGACAAAGGAGCTCAAAAGATCTGGTCTTTACAAATTCCCCCCTACAAAATAACCCTGTCACAATCCTGAGGAAAATAAGGACACGAACAGAGTCTGCTCTGGCTAAAAAAGGGAATCCAAGAGTGTAAATGTCCAAAAAAAATGGAAGCAAGGAGGAATACTACAAAGGAGAAATGCAGAAATATGGTCCAGAGAATGGAAAGCTCAATTATATTAGAGATTGGGGAAAAAATTGGCAACAAGAACTTCTACTGGAATGTGATTAAAAACAAATAAAAAAGAAGGAAAACGTGGGGTCTCAGCTGACTGAGGCTAAAACACCTAAGGCTGAGCTACTCTAGGAATTCTCTGCCCAGGTCTTCACCAACAAAGTCTTCCAGGACTTTACACAGAGTTCAGGGAGAAGAGGAAACACCAGCGGTAGAAAAGAACTGATCTCATAAATCTCTTGGGAAATCTTGGCTCCATCAAGTCGGTGAGAGCAGATGGGATGGATCTGAGAGTGCTGAGGGCACATCCAGCTCTCCCATCCTCAAGGTCCAGGACATCAGGGTAGTCCCAGATGAGGAGGGAAAACATGTCCAAGCTGTTCTTTCAAACATCCCTGTATCCAAGTCAAGCCTTGAGCAGAAAGGGTCTGGATTGTGGGATTGCAAATCCTGGTTTGTACTGCAGCTGTGGGCTGGATACAACTGCAGATCCTCAGGGGGATCTCCAAGACTTGTCCTATTTAATATCTTAATAAGTTTAATAAGAGGTGAAGGAAAGGAGGGAATCCAGGAGGAAATGGCACACACATCCAGCCAGTTTGTGAGTAACACTGAGCTGTGGGGATAACTAAACTCTGCAATAGGATGTGGAGTTTTTCCAGATCTGACTGGAAAAAGCCTTTATCAAGCTGGTCAGAATTCATTGTTGACCCTACTTAAAAAGAGGTTGGACTAGAAACCTTCAGGGATTCTGAGTGATTCCTGACTGCAGAAAATGTACAGAAATTTGGCATCTCTGGTGTTTCCAGCAGACATTTAGGCTTGGTGGAAATCAGTCAGAAATTAGCCATTGTAACTATTAAATCAGTGATTTAGCCCCAGTGGTGGTCACTGGAATCCCATCTCCCAGGCAGGATCCTAAAGCCATTTGCACACTCTCTTACAAGCCTAAATATTTACATTTCTCCATCCTCCACTTTCCATGAGGCATTTTACACACGACCAGGTGCTCCCAGAAGATTGACTCCCCCAGCTGAGACAAGGAGAACACCTCAGCTGTTAATCCAACTCAGGCTGATTTAAATGACAGAAATCTCACTTAAAACTGTGCCTAAATCCAGCAAGAAAAAACATTTACCAGAATACCTCGTGACATGAATGCACTCTTCTGTTCTAATGCAAAAATTCATTGCTCCTTTCACTTTTTAGTGGGTTCCCCCACAGCAAAGTTAGCACAGAAAGGGCCATTTAGTGTCAAATTCTCCTTGAACTCCTTGGATACACCAAAGTCCTGCATCAGTGAGAAAAAGCATTAAAGGGATTACAATATCCCAGCCATGGGGAAAGCAAAAAAAAGCACTGCAACCTTGCACAGCTGGTTCCTTGTTACCTCAAGAAATGCTACAAAAAGAAGATTGTCCTGAACTAGACAGGGCATTTCCAGCAAGGAATATTCTCCTGATTGAATGACGTGGGTGAGGAGCTCCTAGATCCTTTGGCTGGCTGGGTAAATCCTTGAGCAGGGCAATAATAACAATTCAGTTCCAGGGAAAATGCAGGAGGGCTGGGAGCAGGGCAAAGCCACCTGAGATGTTTTTCAGCTCTCCATAAATGAAAGCTGCTGTTGGCAAAGGGGAAGCAACAGCAAAAGATGCCAGGGGATAGAAGGGAAGACTAAATCACTTCTTTTTTACCACCCATGTGCTCATGCTTGATTTAAATTATGGTATTATGAATTGGGAATGGTTCATGCTTTGCTGGTGGAATTGCTTTGAGAATCAGGGCCTGCTGCACAGAACTCTACCATGAAATCCTCTTTTTTTCTCCCCTGCGTTTTCCAGCTGGTAATTTTCTTGTCTATTTTTATACCTGATATTTTATAATTAGTCCTTTGTCTATGTTTATAGGCTTTTCCTCTTGAAAAAGAGAAAGAAAAAGAGAATTTTAAAACACAGTACCATACAGGCAGAGGTGTCAGGAAACATACCCAAATAAGAAAGGACTCCAAAAAATTAGTTTGCCAACAAAATGCCAGTAAAATCTGAAACCTGGGTTCAGACACACTGGTCATGTTCCAAAACTGCAAACTTAAAGAACTTCTTTATTCAGTAAATCAGCTTCTCTGTGAATATCATCAAGACCACAAAGTTACAGTAAAGGAGGGCGTTTCCAGGGGAGATGTGAGGAGAGTTAAGGAGTTTCTGTCAATTTTTAATTTGAAAAGCAAAAACTTGCCCTGTTTTGAACAATTTATTTCATTTTTTCCCATCTAGTAAGCAATCTTTTCAATTCATAACCTTTCTTGAAAAAGCTGCCTGAAGCCAAAAGAGAACATGGGACAAATGGGAACGAAACAGATTTCGTTAGGAAACAGAACTCCAGTGCCAAGATTTAAGAAACAGAAGATTTACCAGAATGCAGTGAAATATATTTATCATAACATGGTAAGAGTAGAATCTTCAGGCTAAAATAAAATTTATAAACACACTGATCAAAGCCAGATCCAGCCCTTCTTGTCTGAGGTAAAACCCAGCAAAGAGAACTGCCCCAGCTCTAACAGATGGCACTGGAATACACAGCCCAGCCACATCCTGCATTTGCAGCCCAAGACATGCAGGGAGAACTGGGAACCCTCAGCCCACTGCAGGCTGTGGTGATGCCACTTCCAGCAGTGATTTCATCTCAGTTCAGTGACACAGGCTCGGTACTGGGGCCTGGGAACCTCAAAAGTTTCAACAAAACCAAGTGTGAGGTCCTGACCCTGGGATGGGGCAACCCCTGG
>VXBC01011837.1:3911-47341 GCA_013399945.1 Ploceus nigricollis
ACAAATAGCAATGCCCTGGTGTTACGATTTTCTTAGTTGTTGCAGTGTAGTTAGTTTGCCATTATATCAGCTGAGAGTGTGGCTTGTGGCATATCCTCAAAGAAAGTTCAGGTTTTAAGTACAAATGCAGCATGTAAATGCCACATTTAAATGTCTGAAAGTCACTAGTTTTACTTCTATAATCTGAGAAAATTTATGTCCGTTTGCCCAGAGAGTACATAAAATAGAAAGAATTTAATACAAGCTGTCTAAACAGTTAATCACCTAATAGAATTGAAAGTACCACTTTTGTAGGTGAAGTAAAATCAGTAGCAAAGTGAACCCTTTTATTCATTGTGAGAAATAAGTAGATACAATTCTCTTTAACATAAATTAATGCAGTTTAATACTGTGGGAGGCAAAGTCACTATCTCTCTTTGGATGCTCTTATTACTTTGCTGGATTGATTTTAAAAGCAGCATTTAAAAAGATTTAACATTAGTAAAAGCATTTTGAGTGAAGTAAGCATGCACATCACATAATCCGGTTTTATGCCATCCCTGATGACTAAACATACAGAAAGTTAATGTAATTTTGAATGTCTGTTACACATTCTAAGCAGCAAAAAATTGTGCATTAGATTACTGAAGGAGGTATTGTGCTAATCTGTTGTTTGGGGGATACTTGGATTTTTCTGCTGTGAGGACTGATGTTCTGTTGAAAGCTTTTTTACAAGGAGCAGTTCTAGGATTCAGAACAAACAAACCAGCATTCAGCTGTCCTTCTGTTCCCCGTTTTTGGTGGCCCACTGTTCCTTTCTCACACCACCACTTGCATCTCTCTGTTAGAAGATACATTTCAAAGCAGCAATGTAGTTACTCATGCTGTGCATTTCTGCAGCACTTCAGCTCTATATTGAAGTCAGTAGGCACACTTCTCAGCTATGTGCTGGAATAATTTGTAATGACGTAAAATTGTAAAAATATAGCAACAAGTATCTTAATTTGTATGCACAATTAAAAAAGACATCAGAGATTTTTTTTTTTTAATCATTAAAGATGATAAAATATTTTGTAACAAAACCAATAGCAAAAACTCTCTAAATCAGGAAATCTTATCACTTCATTTGGCATTTTGCCCTGTGGTGAGTGTCAGAACCTGCTAGACAACTGTAAGGGAGTTTCCTGGCCTTGCAATGTTTGACCCTAAATTGATCATATTTCTCAGATAATTGTTTACCAAGCTTAATCAACATGAGAAAGCTAATAAACCATAAACATTGATTATCTGGGTAAAATTACTGGCTGAAGCCCGGTTTTTAGTTTACACCATGATTTTAGAGCAAAAGATGCGATTTTTTGTTTAATAGTTTTAATGTGTTTACATGTTGCACTTCATTTTGACTGAAGCTCTTCTTCTTAGAACAAGTACTGTATATACTATGTACAGCAGCAAAGAAACACTTCCCCCTTTTTTTAGTGATAAGTGGCTAATTTGTATATGCAAATAAGGATACAGCAGGCAGAAAAATACTCGACTCTGTTCCCTGAATTGCTTTGCAACTTCCTCCTTCCAAGTTCCTCCTTGACCCTCTTTGTGCTCACCTGTAGTAGCTTCCTGAAGCATCTGTAAGGCAGCCTGAGCACATCAATTGCTATCATGTCTTGCTATGTACCTCAGATTTCAGGACAGCTTCAAATTTTCATGGCTTCCTGTGTGATACTAGATTTTATAATCAGTCATATCCTAGACTTTCAAAAAGCTGCACTTACTTCTCTTCATCAGGAAAATAATAGCACCATTTCCTGAATGGTAATTCAGTAATCACAGCCCTGCATAGTAATTGTTGGATAATAGTAGTATATTACTGGAAAAGGTTCAGCCAAATTTTTGTTATGTGGTAGTGATTTTCTATTGTATTATATAGTTTCAGTTTTTCAGGTTTTTCCTCCCATTACAATCATAACTGGGGTACAACAAAGCTGTAACATGTCATAATATGTAGGAGGGTAATTCCATAATTGGTTACATCTCACCTCAGTGGCTATAACAGTAATTAATAAATGCATGCTTTTAACCAGCCTGTCATATATTCTTTTGTTGTTTGGTTTCCAAAGGACCTGGGAATACCAAGGTGGCAAAATCTACAGCAGTGCCTCCAGGACCTCCAGTGTATTTGGATCTGGTGTACATTCCCAACCACAGCAACAGCAAGAATGTTGATGTTGAGTTTTTCAAGAGGGTGCGATCATCCTACTATGTGGTGAGCGGGAATGATTCTGCAGCTGAGGAGCCAAGCAGGGCTGTTCTGGACTCCCTGCTGGAGGGCAAGGCGCAGTGGGAGAGCAACATGCAGGTAGGCTCTTCATTTCTATCTCAACCTCCAGCTAGAAACTAGAGCACCCCTGGCACAGATGGTGGCTGCCAGAGAATGGGGCCCTGTCTTGGTTTGGAAGACGGGTATCTGCCAAGGAAGGCAGGAACCTCCTTTGGGATGGAGAATGTGATCAGAGGAAAGAGGACCTGCACCCAACACCTTTTACCCAGACCAGTTCTCCCGGTATCTCTGTCCTTCCCAGACAAACCAGCAGGTAAAAAGAGAGAGTAGCTAGCTGCACTCTTCCCCTGAGGTGTGGCAACTTCTTTTGCCTCTCTTAAGTACCCCGTCCTTATTGTCTCCTACCGACACACGTGGGAGAAAGTCCCTTGAGAGAAAGAAACAAAAGGAAGAATCCTAAATCCCAGCAGGCCCCCAGGCTGGGCACCAGTGAAACCATTGATGATGTGTGAAGCACAGAGCTGCACTGCACTCCCTTCAGACCAGTTCCTGAGTTATAAAACAGTTGAGAACTGGCTTATAGGGCCAGCTGGCCGTCTCATAACTTTACCGCACCACATATATGATCTGAGTTTGGCATTGTTGCAGTTTTAAGTAGGGAGGAAATGTTTCACACTTTATAGAGCAATTACATGCATTTGGAAACTTCACATGCCTTTCCATTATGATGAATAAGTGAACAAAATATTTGTCTATAATCTGAAGAGTTATCAGTGCAGATTACAACCTTATACTTCTCTTGAAAGCTGCATCTCAGCACTGTGAGAAACAAGCCTCACTCTTCAACATTTTTAAAATTTAATAAGAGATAAAGGGGACAGTAAACAGCAATGGGTGCATAGCCATAGCTAGAGGCACACCGGCTAATCATAGCAAGTCTTCTTATATACTTTTTCATTGCATTAGTCAAATACATATTCATAAAGATTTAACATATTGAAACATTTCTTTAAACTTGTTTACATGTTCTGGGGGTTCTTTTGCCTGGTTTGACCCTTGACCCATCTTTTTAGAGTACGTGCAGCAATCATGAATGTAATTTTGAGAGTCGTGTCTCACTTCTGTGGTTTCAGCAGGAAATAGTGATAGTCAAAGGGTCAGTGGCAGGGGTCTTTACATCTGTTCCTCAAATGTTATCTGACCATGCAGACTGTTTTAGTTATTTCCACGAGTATTTTAAATCAACATCAGCTATTTCACAAATTCATCTGTTTTTCTCTCTTCTGTCAGTTACAAAAATAAAGGCATTAGTTATTATTCCACAATTACAGTTACTTTTGCAAAAGTTAACACATAGCATCTACTTTAATATTTTGCAAAAACCTAAACTATAATTTATGTTTATCACACTAAAATATACAAGTTACACAGGGACCAAGGCACTGGCCACAAAAAGCTGACAAATTATACTATATTAAATGCACTTAAAAGTGATTTCAAATTGTACTATATCAAAATCATGGTGATTAATAATAAGTTGCAAAAGCGAAATAACTACATAGTTATTTATAACAGCACCTTACAAAACCAACATTTTATTTTGATAAACCTTATTTTCAGTCATTCTACCTTACCTACATGTTGATTTCTTTTTATCTATCCATTTATTCAAGTATTTATTGCATAAAAATATATTCTTTCCAATACTTGTTGGCTGGGGCTTCTTGAAAAGACATTTTGCATATCAACTGTTTCTGTGGTCCATTCAATAGGACTTTTATTTCGTGTTGCAGGTGACTTTAATCCCAACCCATGACTCAGAAGTGATGAGGGAATGGTATCAAGAGACCCATGAGAAGCAGCAGGATCTCAACATCATGGTTTTGGCAAGCAGCAGCACTGTTGTTATGCAAGATGAATCTTTTCCTGCATGCAAGATTGAACTGTAAGAACAAGACCGTGCATCACAAGATGAAACTTTGCTTCCAGAAATTCTTCAGTTTGAAAACACCTTTCCTGAAAATTCAAGTCATCTCTATTTCAACTGCTGAACTATATACCTGCCAAATGCTATACTGTGTCACAGTGATGCAAGTCACTAATATTTTTCAGTCTTTGTTGGTTGCTAAGGGAAATAACAGTCTTCCCATAGTAGAGTACAAATTACTGCGAAAGTACAGATCCAGTTGCATCTCCACTGAACATTTTGAAACCATGCACTAGCAACCCCAATTGACTTTTGCCAGGTAGAGGCATTTGCCCTCTAAAGAAACACAAAGAGAGAAAGAGAGAGAGGGGTAGGAGGAGAAAGTAGTAAATTATTAGGTCTGCATTAGTCTCATGGCAATAGATGTATCGCTTACTACAGTCTGCTTATGTTCTCACATGAGAAGAAAGTTTTAAATTTTTATCAATATGAGCTATCACTATGGGGATCCTTTTTTTAAAGAATTAAGTTAGCTCAAACATAAAAAAAAAAAAAAAGAGAACATGGCTAGGAAGGGATGTATGACCTAATCACTCATCAGCAGCTTTTCACTTTAATTTGAACTCTGCATACTGACACACCGTAACAATCATAGGCCAAATATGCATGTAGCCTGCATCCCATCCAGAAGTCTAAAACCTTTCTTACAACATGCAGAATTGTTGGTCTAAGGCATGCTTCCAGCGAAAGCCCACTCACTCCAGCCAGAACTGACCAGTCCACATGCTTGAACACCCACATCCACTGTCGATTAACTGAAGCAAAATACCAAAGCGGTCGGGAGTACATACAGTAGACAATTTGCCTTAGAAAGTGACTTGAACGTACAAAGAAACTTGATGCACTTATTTTTTAATGTTGAGACAGCAAATTTATAAAACATCTGTGTAGGATCATAGTTACACCAGTAAAGAAGCGTGAGTGTGCATGTGTGGCATTAGGAACTTATCTGACTGGTCAAATGGTTTGGTGCTCTGAATTACATATATTAGTGATGTGAACACTTCATAGATGCACCTGGACAGCTCAACAAGGCAAGATGAGCTTTTTTNGGCTAGGAAGGGATGTATGACCTAATCACTCATCAGCAGCTTTTCACTTTAATTTGAACTCTGCATACTGACACACCGTAACAATCATAGGCCAAATATGCATGTAGCCTGCATCCCATCCAGAAGTCTAAAACCTTTCTTACAACATGCAGAATTGTTGGTCTAAGGCATGCTTCCAGCGAAAGCCCACTCACTCCAGCCAGAACTGACCAGTCCACATGCTTGAACACCCACATCCACTGTCGATTAACTGAAGCAAAATACCAAAGCGGTCGGGAGTACATACAGTAGACAATTTGCCTTAGAAAGTGACTTGAATGTACAAAGAAACTTGATGCACTTATTTTTTAATGCTGAGACAGCAAATTTATAAAACATCTGTGTAGGATCATAGTTACACCAGTAAAGAAGCGTGAGTGTGCATGTGTGGCATTAGGAACTTATCTGACTGGTCAAATGGTTTGGTGCTCTGAATTACATATATTAGTGATGTGAACACTTCATAGATGCACCTGGACAGCTCAACAAGGCAAGATGAGCTTTTTTTTGAAGGCTCCTTTCATACTGTGGAAGCAAGATTGAAGTGGTGTCCAGTATCAGAGTTACAAAACTTAGTGAAACATTCAGAATGGTGGAAAAGGTTACCTGTGAGCCTGTACAGTATTCAGCCTTCCTTTGTCTTACCTGATTTTATTTGTTTAATTTAAGAGTGAACATGGGAACAAATGTACAGAAGCCTTTCTTTTTAGTGCTGCATGAACTTTTAATACATGATTTGTAACAAACATTTTCATTTACAGGTAAACGCAAAGAAAAATTTTTCAGGTGAAGGCATTCTTTTTAGTAGTTTTGTAAGATAAATGAGTAGTGTTGTCTAAGATTCTAGTGAGAATAGATATTGAGGTAAAATTTATTGAAAACAGTCAACTGTCAATACCTTTTTTGGGAGACAGGTATGGAAGGATACCCTCATAAAATTATTCTGTTGATGATGACAGAAAATGGGATTTGAGAAGTTGATTGCCCAATACTTAAAAGGTCGTAACCTACATTCTCAACCCTTACAAGATCTTGAAAAAGGATAGAAAAAGCAATAAGGTAAAATAAGTCCCTTCTCTTCCCTTTTCCTTCCCTTCCTTTCCCTTCTCTTCCCCTTTGCTTTCCTCTTTCCTCTATACTTTCTTTTCCTCCTTCTCTTTCCTTTACTCCTCTCTCCTCCTATTTCCTCTTTTTTTACTCTTTCACTTCCTTCCCTCTTCCTTTCCTTGCCTCTTCCTTTACTTTTCCTTTTTTCTTCCTTTCCTTTCCTTTCATTCTTCATGTCTCCCTTCTTTTCCTCCTTTAGACTGCTTGCAGAGGAGCAGCACCACTGCTCTGTGATTTAAGACAGTTTGGATTTTTTAGTCTCAGAAGTTTTACCCCAATTTAAAAGATCTTGTTGCATTGCAGAAGGTCTGAAAATCTGAATTTGAGAAGGTGTAAAGGCCTACAGCACAGACTTATGTGCTGGTTGTATGAATCACCATTATGGCTGGTATTAAGTTTTACAATATAGTGAATTATGACCTCATTTTATTTTCGCTACTTATAATTTATTTCAGTTTTACATTGTTAGGATATTTTTGTTTAATAGGTGTATGTTTGCACTCCTAATTTTTATGAGGGTTTTTTAATACTGGTTTAGGGTCTTGTAAGTGTGGGCTTCTCATGCCCATTTAATGCTGTGAATTAGTGTTTGTCAGTGGTTGGGGTTTTGATTTATTTTTAATGTCTTCTCTTTTGTTAAGTTTCTCTAGCAATGCTGTTTTATTTATTGCTATACCTTTTAAGTAGTTAAGAATAACTCAGAGTGACTATGGCACAAAAGGCAGATGGAAATGTATTGTGAAAACAAGCATGTTTGCTGGGCTCATGTCATTCACTTAAGAATGCTTTTGTAATACATAGTCTACAAAGATATGGGATATCTTTGCAGACTATGTTGTATAATTTTGCAGATATGTTCTGCAAAATTTTTGGCAGAACAGTTGTACTGTTTCTACAATTCTTTCTGATTTGTCTATTTTATTATACAGGTCAGAATTCAAACCTTTAGAGTGGGTGGGAACAGATTTTCTGACAACACCTGAAATGGTTTGTATCTCTGCTTTGGTAGAAAATTGTTTTAAGTACAGCAGTGATTTTGTGACTAATTTCACTTATGCCACTTACTCCTGTGAATCAGGAGCAATTTCACTACTGTCAGGGAAGTTACAGTCATCTGATCCTACTGTAAATTAAATTGGAATCAAGCCTTAAATATGCCCAAGCAAGTTCATGATGGCTGAAGCATTTGTTTTACTTCTGAAATAATAACATAATTAGACAGTTACATGTACATTTGCTTTTTTTGCTGCTACAAGAATATTAAAACCCTGGTCTGGCTATTCTGAGGTATTGTAATGCCTGTTCCATCCACTCCCTTCCAATGGCAATGGCACCTAGATTCAACGCAGCGATGAGCTCCTCCACTGGCTCCTCTTGCCCTTAATGACTTTCCTGCCTGTGGATCTAATCTACCTGTGCTAATCCTAGTACTACACAACTAGTTTAGTGTAACAGTCATCAAAATGTACTGTGTACATTAACGATGAGTGCTGTTGATCAGCATAGATTTCTAGGAGCATGGTTTGTTATTGATTACTCTAATTGTAAAGATTCAATACCTGAGTGCAAAGAACACTCCATTTCAATGATGGTATTACCCATAACAGCATTCCCAGTCATGATCTTTATGCTATTAATATAATGCTTCATATAATTCAATGAAGAATTAACTTTGGGGATCCCATCCCACTCTTGAACTTGGACAGGGCCTCTCTTGCATGCCTTTTCAAAGTCCTGTGGTGGGCCTGACTCATTGACCTCTATTTTCACCCCATCTTTCATAGAAATCACTTTTGATTTTTTTTTTTACTTATTTTACATACTGTGGTGAATGGAGATAACTGTGTATATGAATGTTGAGGTTTTTTTAATTGTCTATGATAGCTTATGCATTTTAGGAGAGTTCTGGTACTCTTTTACTAAGATTTAATAAATTTGTTAATTGAATTTTCAATCCCTCCCAACACAAGCAAATGAGTTCCAAACAGCACTTGCTGTGCACTTGGAGCATTTCTGTCATGCGCTTCTCTTTGTTCATCTGTCGCCAGAGGTTCTTGCTCAGTAATGATGTTTTTGAGAGAAATAGTAATTTTCTTGGTCTGGATTTACTAGAATATGAAAAAATATAATGTTTACACTTGAAAGAAAAGCTTTCATCTTTTCACTTAATAATTGAACAAAACACTAAAATCAACTAGGGGGTAAGCATTTCTTAGAATGCAATTATATTATTCATCCGGTTTAAAAATGTTTGCTATTTAAAATTTAAAAAAAAAAAAGAAAAACTCTTGTTTGTTGTGACTTTACAAAAAAATTCTTAAAAAAAAAGAGTAACTAAATAAAACAATGGCATAAAATATAGAAAGAAAAAAAATTTAAGGAGCAGCTTCTCTCTACTAGGCTAACTAAGAGCTCCAGAAGGCAGGAGCTACCTCTTCAAGACTGGGCTGTAATCTCAATGTAAAAGACAAAATCTGAAATATGCTTTCACGCATTTGCATGCAGCCATTATCTTCCAAACTATGGAAAGAAAGTCTTGTGGCTGGCTGAGAAGCACCTCACACACCTCCTCTCTCTTGTTCTGAATGGTGTTTGTGTCAGTCTGCAGCTGTGTATGGTATTATGTCTTATAATCCTGCATCACTTCTATTCTATCCAGTCATATCTAATGTAGAAAATTAGTTTCCAGTGAAAGTAATATGTAGTGCTTTTATGATATTTGTGTGCAATATCCCCTCTTCCATTGAGGATATTTGATGTAAAGGAATCAAACTCAGTTCCACAATAAAATACAAAAGTGGTAAAGTGGTGTTGACATGTTTCTTGTCTTTGTGTATGTATGTATTTTTAAGTTCTCCCTTTCTCTTAGTCATTACCAGTCTATGGGGTTTTTTTCTGAAGATCAGTGATTATTTGAATGCCAGACAAACCCCAATCTCTCTTTAGAAATTGGAAAATAAATGTGGAAGGATACTTTTATCTTGTGGTGTAAAACATTACCATGATGTACCATGACATGGCTTCTCTTTGTTGTTCTCATTCCTGTATTCCTCAGCAGAATGAGAAAACACCTCATTTTCCGTAAGTACACGGTCACAGGTGATGCCAAATAAAGTTACGTCAAACTGAGCCCACCATGAGGTCTTTTCCAAAGTTGTAGCAGTTCAACAGGAGTGTGTAGCTTGTCTCCAGTAGTCAGGGACCCCTCCTGACCATCACTGCCTATTCATCTTGGTTAGAGGGGACAGAGCATGTGGGGAAGCTGAGCCCCCAGTTCAGATTTTTACCCTATAAATGTTAGAATTCCTCTACCGCTGTTGACAGATGCTGTAACATCAGGCTTTCTGCCTTTGTAGTTGCTTTCTGCTGCAATGCCTGCTGTACTGAGATGCAGCAGTCAGTCAATGGTGATGGCATGAAAGCAGGTAAAGGCTGGGGCAGCAAAATGCAAGGGGTGCTCACTCCCAGGAGAAGCAGAGGTCCTGTGGGATTTCCTTCACCCTCAGACAGCAGTCTTCTCTTGCAGGCCCTTATTCATTTCCAGAGTCCAAGGGTTTATTTCTAGCTTCTTATGACAATAAGAAATGCTGTACTTGGCTTGAATTGGGCTGAGCATGGTGAAATAGGGAAAAATGATGACTAGATGAGGGAAGTCAAGTGCTGCAAATCTTATATCCTAAGTATAATTCTGCATATGTGTACATCAAGGTTTTCTAAGCTTTGTGGTAGAGTAACTGATGCTACTTAAAATATATTAAAATGATTCTGCAAAGGAGACCAGGTCAAACTTCAATCCCAGTCATTTACTTGCAGCTGCATAGCAAAGTTCTGGATTTGCATAGGTGTAACAGGGGCCAGGCCTGCCTGGTGTGTGGTGTTTGGCTTGCTGCTTCTAGATGGCACATGAAAGCTCCTTTCTTCAGCACAGCTAAAAAAATTCAAACAGCTTATGAGGTATTATTTCAGATTCCATGGGAACATGATGGTTCCTCAGATCTTTTCAGTCTATCAAAAATGGGGGAATCTATCTTGTGGCATCCTAGACCAGTAGACTATTCATTCTTGATTTCTAGTGTTCTGTGGATGGGAGGAAATTTTAGCTTTTCATTGATCCCAGTGTCTTGGTTTGAAAAGACAGGTGTCTGCTAAGGAAGGCAGGAGCCTCCCTTGGAATGGAAAATGCAAACCCCCTCCCTCTGAATTATTATGATTTTGAAATTAAGGGGCTCTCAGGCAAAGGTATGGGAGTAGGAACAACAGTTCTTTATTAGGAAAAATAAAAATAAAAATGCAGTTATACAAAACAGCACTGACAGAGTCAGAATTATGACCTAAAACCCTGTGGGTCAGGGTGGTGGCAGCAGTCCCATTAAATGGTGGCTGCAGCCCTCCTGCAGTGACAAATGTGGTTCTGTTGGAGCAGAGATCCTGTAGAAGGGTGGAGTTTTCCTCTGAAGGCCCAGTGGTGGTGTAGATGGGCCTGGTCTTCCTCTGGGAATCCAGTGGAAAAGGCTGCTCTGGTGTTCCAAGTCTCAGATTATATCCAGGTAGGAATGCTTGGCTCCTCCCCCTGGGTGGAGCATCTCACAATGGGGTGATGTAACTTTATCAGTCATGCAGTGAAACTCAATGGCCCATTAACAGGAGATATTTCCCAGAGGGAGGATTGGCTGTGGAAGGGATAAAGAAAACTGCCCCACCTGGTTTTAACAGGCCCAATTAACAGGCGGCCCAATTAACAGAAGATAACTGCCCCACCTCTAACAGATGGCAACAGAATACACACCCCTGGCCACATCCTGCATTTGCAACCTAAGACACCCAGGATGTGGCAAAAAAGAGGTGTTGAGGGGTCTCTGATTAACAGCTACAGTGACATGCCATAGATCCAGCTTGTGCCCAACATTTCAACAAAACTCCTTGGCTTTCTAAAGCATCTCTGGGCCCACAAGCATTGCCCATGTCCTTCATTCAGCAAGCAGTTTTTGACCACTACCCTGCTGTTGTAGTCACTATTCATCTTCCACAGATGTGACTAGTCTGCTCTGGCATGTACCATCCTCTTTTGTGCTGTGTGTGCCCTCTTTGACACTGTTTCCCACAGCACACTCCTGGAAAAGCTGCAGCCCACGGCTGGGACAGGAGCTCTCTGTGCTGGGTTCAGAACTGGCTGGATGGCCGGGCCCTGAGAGTGATGGTGAACGGTGCTGCATCCAGTTGTGCTCTAGTGGTGTCCCAAAGGGATCAGTGTTCTGTTTAGTATTTTTATTGATGATCTTGATGAGGGGATCAAGCCTACTGTGATTAAATTTGCAGATGATACCAAGCTGGAAACAAGTGTCAATCAATTGGAGGGTAGGAGGGCACTGCAGAAGGACCTGGACAGGCTGCATTGATGGGCAGAAACCAACAATATGAGGTTTAACAAGATCAAGTTCTGGGTTTTGCACTTTGGCCACAACAACCCCAGGCAGAGCTCCAGGCTGGGGACAGAGTGGCTGGACAGTGGCCCGGCAGAAAGGAACCTGGGGACACAGACTGACAGCAGCTGAACATGAGCCAGCAGTGCCCAGGTGGCCAAGAAGGCCAATGGCATCCTGGCCTGTGCCAGCAATAGTGTGGCCAGCAGGAGCAGGGCAGGGATTGACACCCTGTACTCAGCACAGGTGAGGCTGCACCTTGAATCCTGTGTTCAGTTCTTGGGCCCTCAGTTTAGGAAGGACATTGAGGTGCTGGAGCATGTCCAGAGAAGGTCAACAAGGCTGGTGAAGGGTCTGGAGCTCAAGCCCTGTGAGGAGCAGCTGAGGGAGCTGACGTAGTTTAGTCTGGAGAAGAGGAGGTTCAGGAGTGAGCTGATCCCTCTCTACAACTCCCTGAAAGGTGGGTGTAGCCAGGTGGGAGCTGGGCTCTTTTCCCAGGCATCCAGTGACAGGACAAGAGGACACAATCCTAAACCGCATCAGGGGAGGTTTAGGCTGGACATTAAAAGGCATTTCTTCACAGAAAGGGTGATTGGGCATTGGAATTCCCAGGGAGGTGGTGGAGTCACTGTCCCTGGCGGTGTTCAAAAAAAGACTGGATGTGGCACATAGTGCCATTGTCTAGTGGACAAAGTGGTATTAGGTCATCGTTGGACTTGCTAATCTCAAAGCCTATTTCTCAAATCTTTTCCAGCCTAGTTAGTTCTCTGATTCTGTGATTCAGATTCAGCCCAAAACTACCAGAAGCTGCATAATGCTGACTGCCCTCATGGTAGCGGGAGATTTGCTGGTTTTTTGACTGTTATGTTCAGCATCAATTCCACCAGATACGAAATCCAGAGGAAAACTACAGAACTAAATCAGCAGGCACTATAGTCTGCACAAGCATTTTTCGCTGGTCGTCATGGATCATTACTGCTTCTCTGCACTTCAACAATTCCTGCATTACCAGCCCCAGTATGAACTGCTGGCAAGGTGGAGGTTGGCTGTGCATCTGATGCCAGCTTCACTGCCAGAACAATTGCATGCCATGATTTACACATCATACTGCAGATTGGTCCATCACCTGTGCTTGTGAATCACACAGAAAAGATAACTGATATATCCTGTATTATGCCCTAATACAAAAAAAGCTAAACATGCATAACAATGCCTATGCACTAGAGTTGCATCCTCTGTACCTGTTAAGGTCCAGAAAATAATTTTGATTGAGCTTTTACAAACCTGATGTTATTTTACCTCTGCTCACCTGTGTTACTTCCCTAACAGCTGAAGGTAAACTGAACGACCAAGCCAATTAAATACTTAATATGAACCCTCCTCGAGAGTGCAAGTCAGTATACCCAGAGTTTACAGTTTCCAAAGATGGAATTATACCAGGAGTTACCCTGTGTAAGGATCAGAACAGGCTTGAAAATTTCTTTGCCCAAATCACTTAAGGGAGGAATTGTCAAGATTTGCAATAAGCAAGATATATTGAAAGCTGAATTTTGTCCTGTGCTTGTCATTGGGGCTCTAACTCTAAGGTTATTTCTGTGCCTGGGGCATTTTCGATTTGGAATGGGTAGAATGGACTTGAGTTCATCAGAAAGGTTTAAGAGTAGCATGACTCAGTACTATACTAGCTGAGTTCAGTGACAACTTTGATTTCTGTGGGGACTAATGCAGAGTAGGTGGTACAGTTTTCTACCACATTTAGCATCTAAAGTTACTTTTGAATTAATGATTTGTCACTGATTTTTGACCTATACTTCATTCTCCATGGTTTTATTGTGAGAGAGTCCCTGTCACAGGTTCAGGTTGTCAGAAGTATAGCAGTAGCTTCTCTTCCACAGTTGAAAAGCCTTTTCCTCATCTCAACAGTTCCTATCATTAAATTTCTGGAAAGGTAAATTTAACTCTACTCTCCACAAATGTGCTCAAATATTCAAATATACTTTGCAGGGCCGAACTGTAGTTTGTACAATGGAACCTCAGCAAAAGTGGATGCCCTTTAGCAGACCACATCTTGCATCCATCTAAATCAGTGGTGCAATTCCCTCTTGTAACTGTTGACTCCAGCTTCCTGAGGAGGCAGGGGAAGAGAGGACACTTGCCCCAGGCTGTCTTCTGTCTGTCTCAACAGGACAGTGATGACTGCTTAGGTCAGAAATCCCCTTGGTACCAGCCAACCTTCACCCAAAGCTGGCAAGCATCATTGTCCTAGTCCTATCATTTAAGGGTGACCAGAGAACCCCGGGATGGGTAGGCAAGTAGCTGGGACAGGCCACTTAGGGAAGGAACAGTTGCTTGACACCAGCACTGTGTGTAGGACACAACATATGACCCGGTCTGAAAGCATCTTGTAACCTTATCTTGGCAAGGTCAGGTGTTACCATAAGTAGGGCCCATCTGTGCAAGGCTTCTGGCAACGTTTATTTGAGCTGCAAGGGCATAAATATGTAATTTTCTTCTTGTGAATAATGGATAATGACCTTCAGTGCTTTGCTCGAACTGTTCTGCCAGTAACACTCAAGGGAGGAAGAGTTTCATATTTGCTTGCCTCAGCAGCAGCATTTTTGGTGTCTGCCATGGGTTTGAATTGGGATGCTGCTCTTTTTCTCTTAAGAGCAGCCAAATTCTTACCAACACACTAAGCAGGCTTTGTGTTTGTATCGGCCTGTTTATTTTGGCTAATATTGTTGAAGGGTCTCTCCCAGACTCAGGAAAACATGGGAGAGCTGTCAATACTGTTTGGCATGTACAAGTCTGGCAATGCTGTACCACGCACACTACCATAGTCAGGTATTACTTGGGCTGCTCATCACAGCTCAGTCATTATGCAAGCCAATGTACTACTGCTTATAGCAATGGGAGATCTCCTCCTGCCTTTAGCAATAAAACCACCAGAATGAGTAGGGAAATTATTCAAAAACTTGCAAGAAGAAAGATGCACTGCTGTGATTTAGAAATATACTGACAAGGGAGAAACTGCAATAGCTTTAATCCTCATCACAGCTGTAGTCAAACGAAAACAGGATGTGAAGGAACATTCCTAGGAGAGGTGTTCCAAAAATATGAGCTAGTGTTACTACTAAGAAAGATTTTGGTCTGTCCCCTCCAGGAAGTATTTAGCCAGTCCTATTCATGTATAGACAGGTCTAGACAGCTGTCTGAAACAGGACAGCAAGAACCAGCAATGCTTCAAAAAGCTTGAGAGCATCCTGGTGAGAAAGTGCTCATTGGGTTGTGAGCTTGCATCAAACATCAAGTACCAGGGAGCAGGGCTGGATGAACTCAGAGCCTTTTGTGTTTCTAGAGCACAAAGCTATTTTTTTATATGCATATATGTACACATCCACAGTCTTCCCTTAGCATCAGAGCTCACATTTAAGCAGCAGCAGATCAAAAGAAGCTGTATGGCTTCCCTGCCCCTCCTCCTTTTAAATGTGGACAGCCGCATCACAGCAGGGGATGGTGGACACAGCAGAGCACACATGGCTGCAGGCATCTGGACAGAAATGCTTTTGACTTTTGACTTAGGACCCAGTTTCACTCCTAGGTGCTGCTTCAAACTTCTTTTTTAAGAGTAATTCAGCAAGCAGGTAAAAAACCAGGTTCTGTGTGCAACATGATTTATACAAGGGGGCAAATAATCAAGTCTTAGATTTCCTGGGGTGGGAAGGAGAAAAGCAGGTAAATTAAGCCAAGTTAGTTGACATTCTGTTGATTTTTCATGCTGTTGCATTCAGTACAGAGCTACTGTATGTATCTTCCTGGGGAAGATGAGCATATGCCTGAACAGCAGTAGTCTCTGAATTAGCCTGTCTCACAACTTGTCTTACTGTTGACCTTGCTCAAAGCTAGCAGGTAGGAGAGAGCACCAAAGAGGAGAGCACCTTCTTCCCCTCCCTTAAGCTTCATTTGCTAATACATGTTTTGAGCGTCTTGAGATTCAGCTGTACCCAGGGTCCTCAAACCTCAGGGTGCCCAGGCACTTGGTACCCCAAGCTGCTTGCACGACTGAGATGTGGCTGCAGGGCAGAGCCTCCTTGGAGCAGGAGAACAAATAAACATGAGATGATACATAGGAGGAATTTGAAGGGAGTCACAGGTGAGATCAAAAAGGAAGCAGCAATGAGGATTGTTGGAGAATTCAGGAGGGTGCAGGTACACTGGACATGGAAGGATTTGCTAGGTGTGAAAACAGTTTGGCTAGACAAAACATTAGAAACTGGTTGCTGTTGAGACCATGGTGAAACCTATGGTGGGGAGGAGCAGGACAGTAGCTACTGGACCATGAAGAAATACTTAGCTGGGGCCTAAGGGGAAGAAAGTCCCTCGTGTGCAGTTGGTCCAGCTGGTCAAAGTGTCAAAAGTGGCATCTCACTCAGGGTGATACCAAGGGGACAGATAAATGAGAGGGCTTGGCTTTTGGTTTATGTCACAAATAATCTGGATCCTCTGCTGCAGGCCTTGGGTTTGATGTCCTTCATCTAGCCCCATGAATCTGATTTGCTGCCTGCAAAACATTTTGCAAAGAAACCCCCTTCTCCCAAGGGCAGAGGAGGATATGGGAGGAGACTGGCAAAAAGGCAGGGAAAGGTTGTACCTACTGGTTTAAGTTTAAGCTTTAAACTGTGGTCAGAGGATTCCAACCCACATGCCTGGAGTAAAACAAAAATGCAACCTGTAATATTCATTAGCAGGCTACTCAGAGCTCACAGGAGGATTTTTTTTTCTCCTATTGCTGTAATAGTTAAGTCTGAATAAATGGGAAGGAGGGGTGGCTGTGGGGGAAGTGAAGCCAACCCTGTGAGACAGCAGGGACACAGCAGCTGGCAGCTTGCTGGAGCTCAATTAGCATTAGCAGCCTGGTGTATCTACCAGCAGGCTGAGTGGAGGTGCCCACGGAAACAGGCTCCTTGTGCTGCCAAGAGGCCAACAATAACCAAGGAGAAATGTGTAAAATCGTAGTGTAGTAAAGATCCCAAGAGCTGAAGCCTCTAAAGAGAAGCTCATACAGGAATTTGGATGCAGGAGTGATCACAAAACCTTTGGAGCTACAGCCCATGTTCTGAAACTGAAGAACTGAAATAGTGGTCAGGAAGGGACAGTACATTCTCTTGTGTCTCAATTAGGAGTGACTGTGACTTCTTTAAAACCACCAGTTTTAAGGAAATTGTTCTTAAGAGTGTATTCGGCCTTCTATACTTCCTTACAGCTCCCTAAGTTCTCCTAGTAATCAGAAAGCATTTAGACCAAGAAAGAGAAAAAAAAAAATTCAGGAGACTTTTCTCAAAAGTTTTCCAGGAAACTCCACTGCTAGACAAGGCAAAAAATCATTCACTTACCTGCCTGGAGACAGCACTCTCTCATTGTTCTATGGGATAAACTACAGGAGCTGCTGACAAGACAAGGTCAAGGACCTTAGTATCAGGTTTCCTAGACATGAAAGAGCAATCAGGCTCTCAGTGTGTTTGCTGGGAATTCTAAGAAAGGTGTCTGGTGTATTTAATATACACTTTCCTACACTTAAAACAAGTTCACAGGTCTGCAGCGTGTTCTCACTGGATTTACAGTGGGTTTGTGGTGTGAGTTTTATCACTGCAAAACTACACAGATGCACATTAAAACTCGAAATGCTTATTTAGACCCTGTGGTAAAGCACAGTGAGACAACAGTGTTGCTGTTGCCTTAACAAACTGCAATTATAGCAGGGCTGTTGCTCAGGTCTCCCTGTTTTAAAGGACCTTGTCCCACTATGCACTCCAAAAAGTTGCTGGCTGCAGCTGACAAGATTCAATGGGAATGTATGAGGGGATGGATACTGATGCATCACAACCACAATCAACGCACTATGATTCTTTCTTCCCTTGCCATTTCCTTGTGCTCTTGTGAATAGCTACATTGTTTTACTGATCTGAAGAATGGGGCATGGGACCGTGAAGGGAATTAGGTCAAAGACCTCATGAAACAGTGCCCAGAATATAAAAGGACAGTGCACTGCAGTATGAGGCTCCTTGGTGTGTGCCGAGGTGATTGCACATTTGTCTAGTGACTAGAAATGGAGCAGCAGCACCAGTAAATGCAGAAATTTCTAACATCCTTACAGTAAAGACACATCTGAATGCATGTTCAAGTGCTAACTCACTACGCTGACATTCTTTGTAGTTTTAAAAATAGCCTAAAGTTAGGCTTTCTACCTTCCTACTCTTACACAGAAGCTTGAATTTTCCAAATGGGTTGGGAAGGAGAAAAAAACCCAATCAATTTATGTTAATCCTCTTAGTGTCTGCAGTTCAGAGTAGCAAAGGCATTCTTTCCTGTGAGAAACCCCTACTGAAACAAGTTGTGTTTGAAATTCTTCTCTTTTCTTTTGTTCCTTCCACCCTCTAGACCTTTCATCACAGGCAAGCTACTCCTTATGCCTTTGTTTCTTTGTTTTGTCTCTATCCCATCTCTTGCCTGGCTGATGGTAGAAATAAAACACAGCACATACAGGATGAAGATTTCTAAACCACATGTGCTTTACTTCAGGAAACAGAGAAAATGGGATGCTTAATTTGCACACAGCAGTCACACCTGCAGCATGATTGAAGTGAAATAATAATGGGAAGCACTTCAGTTCACTGACACAGGAGTGCATACCACTGCATTCCGAGTTCCAGCACTAAGCAGATGCTTTAGCTAGCTTCCTAGCTTCCATTTCCTGCTTAGCCTGTTCTCTCATCTCTCTTTCTCTCTCAATGAGAAGTACTTGTAGTTCTTCCCACTTCTTGAGGTTCTGCTCATATTTTGCAATGTCTTCTACTTCACATTCTGGCAGTTTCTCCTTGACAAGTTGCGTGGTCAGGGTTAACAGGCTTTCAGATTCAACCTTGCCAAGTGAATGCAGTTTGGAGTACAGCTCCTGTCAGAAAAAGAGATTTGGTAGGAGTGTCAATGAGAAAGCCAGTCAATCACAAAACAATCAGACACAAAATACTTCCCTACAACCAACATATCACTGAATTATTATTATTACTATTAGCAGTAGTAGTAGTAGTATTGCTGCTGCTGCTCTGCTGCTATACAGGCCAGGTTACTTTCACAGAGGAGTGTTTCAACTGTAGTAGCTGCTACCATTTCTTGAAATGCTAACCTCTAGAGTATTTGTCTTTATAGCAACAAAACTGAACCAATGAAATTTCATTTTCATTACTATTCAAAGTCTCTTCTTTTTCCAAGTTCAGTTATCTGGTATTAACAAAGATCAGCTGACCAGTCAACCACAATAAATATTATTTAGACACCTTGGTTTTGTGTCTTGCCTCAAAACCAACTGCATGATTTCATTCACACTGCCTGCATCAACATCCCTCCCAAGAGGTGCATGTCACTTCAAATGTTCTCTTTCTAACTGCATACTAAGTAACTCCCATAATTTTTCTTCCCAGCTTACTGTGTCTGAGGTGTGACTACACTTACACAGATTACACAACACTGTTAAAGCAAGTGATATATTTTCAGGGATATTCTACACTGAAACAGAGCAAAGCCTCGGAAAGAAACTCCAGTTTTCTTTCTTAAGCTTTACTTATATAGATTTCCTGCAGCATAAAATGTTAATACACTTAAGGTGGTGAATCATCTAGTGATACTATTTCTGGCTTTCTGTGATCTTTAGCCTGATGGCTCCTTAACGTTCTGATTAATTGCCTTGAATGTGCAGATACACAACCAAGGAGAAGATGATACAGCACTGGAAAATTCTTTATCCGTTGTTCACTCATTAGGTGAAAACACATTTGTCCAACTCTTCTCTTAAATAAAACATTTTACCCAGCCCAGCACTTGCAAAAATGTTTAAAGTAAGTATGTGTTCTAATGAAAGGTACATCCATATTTTCTTCATTGAATGAAACTTGTTTTGCATTGCAGTACAGTGGAATGAAGATGTGCAGATCGTTCTCCTCCAAACAAAATGGCAGCTCTAGAGCCATGCAGATATCCAGACTCCAGTTATCACTAAAAGTTTATGCACTATGCAGCTGATCCACAGTGTTCCTCTTACCCAAGCTCACGCTGGCAGTAATCTGCAAATGCATATCCCCTCAGCTCCTTCCTGGGGGCTCTGCCTTGTTCTTAGGCAGGAAAACTATTATGTCCCCTCTGAGGCCT
Organism: Ploceus nigricollis; assembly: GCA_013399945.1. NCBI lineage: Eukaryota > Metazoa > Chordata > Aves > Passeriformes > Ploceidae > Ploceus > Ploceus nigricollis. Next base: position 23,976 of record VXBC01011837.1, read on the forward strand.
CTCCACTTCTCTCTCCCTCAGCCAACACAACTGCAGACTTTGTTGTGTTTTACCTCGGAGGTCTGAACTGGACAGACAGCAGATTAAAGATTCTTTAAAATGCTAGACAGGCAGGTCTGAGTGGCTTGCATATTTGGTTCTGTCTCTTTTTGATTTTATGATGAAGAATGAAGACAAAGCCAAGGTCTTCAAAGCTAATGGACTAAAACCAAACTCAATAAACTGAGTTTAAATTTAGGTGTTTTAGTCTCAGTAGGTACACAAGGAATCAGTGAGAAAACTGAAGAGACTGTACAGCTTGGGTTTGGGGAACAAACTTGACAATTATGTTCAGAGATTAGATGTGTAACTAGTTTAGATCATTCACACTCCTCCTATAAAATTCTACCAAGAATGTGCTGAAAAGGGGCTGAACTTAAACACAGGAAATGGAACTACAGAAAGGCAATAAACTGTAAACTAGCAGGTCTTGTCTCCTAAGGCATTACTGGTATCACTGGTATCCTGGAATACTTCCTCCTCTTCTCTTATACATTAGTAATACTGATTTAGGAAAGCAGGCTGTATGTCCCACAGGTACCAAAAGAGCACATTCTTAAATGTTTAAATCATGATTTTCATAAGCAGTCTCCACAGCTCTGCATGCAGACAAGTTAGGGAAGAAGGTGCATTGCTTTTGGAGAAGGTGTTCCCAGCATTCATGTGATAAAATGTTTGCCGCTTACTGATCATTGACACAGATGGAAAGAATTGCCTGAAGAAGAGGTGAGCCTCGGCATACAGGATCTGAAAACAGGCAATTAAAACTCTAACACATACGAGTGTCAGAGTCTAGATTACAGCTCTAACAGCTTTTTCTGGAAAGAGCCAAATGCCCTCAGGTCCTCTTTTTTTTAGTGGAAGCAAAGCCAAGTATCCATATCTGTTAGACTTCCACGCCTTTTTCAGGTACTTTGCAAATGGTTGTTCTGAAGGTTGGTATGAGACACAGAGGCCACTCCATGGAGTACCACGGAGGAGCATGCATATGTCTGGAGCAAAAACCCATATGCTTTTGCCTGCATTCTGAGGCATATGATTTGTGAAACAGAACTGGGAGTGCAGGAGGCAGAAGCAATTGGATTTGGGCTCAAGGAGAAAGACTGGGATGTCCTGGCTAATTAACACAGGGCTGGACAAAGTGCAACTGAATTTCTTTCAGCACCAGAAGTGCAAACCCTCTGCTGGAGTTACACAGAAGGGGCAGATGATCTGTGCTGGGACAGCAGCTGGGAATGCACGCATCACCAGGCTGACTCAGAGCTGCCACCTTCCCTCACACTTGAAGGATTTCTAGTGCACCATGAACTACACCTCTGAGCGTCCCAGGGCACAACCGGGAAAGAGCCACTATGGCTAGCCTAATGGATTTGAGAGAAGAATCTAGGAACTCCTTCAGGCTCAGCTGAAATGGCATTCTAACTCACAAGCTCCTTTTCTCATTTACACAACCAGAAATTCTGGCTTATTACTGATGCGTAGATGTCACATGGTGGCTATGTCTTTCTAATATTCAGACTTTCCTGTTCAGATTTTAAACACTGGGACTAGTTTTTTGGCCAAAGATCACTCACTGCCACACCAGGCAATGCCTGAATTGGGATTAATTATGGAATTTGTGGAAAGGTTGAGCTTAGAAAAAAACTAGGTTCTTGGCACTAGTCCCCAGTTTGATATTCAGACCTCATTCTGGGCATTCTGCATTATTTTCTTCAAGGCTAGACAGTGGATAGACAATAAGAGACACATAAAAAATTCTCACTCCCTCCTTCAAAGGACACTTGTGTTTACCTAACTCACTGAAATTCATCCAGTCATTAATTACCATATGCTGAGCACCCACTGATTCCCAAACACTTCAATTAAAAAGTTTTAACTGCATATAATACAAATTTAGTATCTAAAGATTAGTGGCAAAGTTATGTAAGTAAAAATTAAAGAAAGGAAAAGCGTGTGTGTGTGTGTGTGTGTGTGAGCTGAAACCATAGGATACTAGTCTTTTCACTTCTGAAATTTCTTTAGAACAGTCTGTATCCAGCACAACCATCCAGAGTCACAGCCATCCAGCAGAAACAATGGAAACTGATGGGTTATGGAAAGAGCACTGCTCATGGAACTGTAAGCCAGGTAAGGTTCAACCTGAAGTACTTGATTTTTACCACAGTGCAAATCAGAGTTGATAAAATAAAATTAGTTCATTTAGCTAATTTTGAGATGATCAAATAAAATCAGATGATCAAATTAAATGCACTTATTCTATAGATGTACCCTAATGAACAGCTTTCTGTGTTTCTTAATGTTATCATCAGCATGATGATAACAATCTAAAGATAAAAGGAAGGTGCTATGAACCTGATTTAATTCTCTAGTCTGAATTCTCTAATATCTACAAGATACAACATTCCTACGTAATCATAATTTACACAATTGGACAATAAATTCAGGGTAGTCTCACACCCATTACAATTTATTTTAATGAGCAAGAGCCCACACAAGGTCAGATAATGGGTCTCTAAAGACATACCACTTTTGCAAACAGGACTGGAGTTATCATTTTCATGTATGAAAAGTGAAGATAAAATTCCAGCAGACAGACAAAAGACAGCCTTGAGCATTTATGTCTTTGTAGGCTGCTGCTTCCTGTTTGGAGAAGTCAAAATTTAAGGTGACATTAGTTTCAAAAATGCCAAACAGAACTCCTGATGCACTGAAAGGGTGTCAGTCTACCAGCCAGAGTAAGTCAGCATGTGTGTTTTCTAGTATGCATCACAGAGATCTACCACAGCTTAGAATATTTAGAGAAATTAAACTGTCTTACCTTGAATCGGCTGTAGTACTCAGGTACTTTAGACTGCTCTGTTTCTTCCGACTCTGCACATTGTGACTTCTGCTCTAATTTCTTTGCTTCTTCAGCAGATTCTGGATCAGGTGTGGCTTCAAGGACAGACTGCAAAATGGTCTCCAAGGCATCAGTCTGAACAACCACATTTGTCATGGTTAGAATCAAGAGTTTGGGAGTACAATCTAAGTAACACAACCATCATGCATTCAAACAACTTAATGAATTACCTTGTATTTTGAGATTACTTCTGTATATGCTAAACAGAAAACCAAATTCTAAAAGGAAATTAGACAATCTTGGAAGAATTTTGTACTGTGCTTGGGATTTTGGAGCGTGCGGCTCTCACTCACAGTCAATGCATTGCTTTTTGGGCTCTACTACAGGGCATGTACAGAGATGCAGCATTAGTAAAAAATCAGCAAGAACCTTCTTTTACAAGTTCTTAGTTATTCATTGAACAAAGTAAAAAGTACCTCTATACAGATAGAATTTCTAGGTATTAATAGCATTTACTATTTTTAGAGTATTAGTATGCAGACGGACAGGATCTTCTATGGACCTATGGTACCAGAGACATACAGCCCTGTTTCAACACCAGGATGTTCATCTACAACCCAGAGCAAGATGAGGAATTCCTGAATTTGTCTAGGGTTTGTAAGCAGAAAAAAAATCACGTGTATTAAGCTAAATTCTTCAGACTTTAAGAAAGATACCTCCAAAACCACACACCTGAAGAGGTAACTCAAAACAGTGGAAGTCACTGTCTTGGACTGTCCAGTATTATACTGAGAAGCTTCAGAAAATAGAGCAATAGGTAGGAGCACCTGCTGAGCAGTGCCCCAGACTTCTGCTTGTCAGGGGAGACTGCAAGTTTAGTAGTGACATGAGCAAAAGGGAGGCTCCCATCATCAGGGACACCTTCAGGAAAAAGTACCAAGAAGAGAAGGAGAGACCTCAATGATGTTTCTATGCTCCAGCCCATGTGGTAGTGACATACTAAGTTACTCCTAAGCTGTCTGATTCCAGGATTACCCTGATTCCCCACAGCACTCCTAAGCCCCAAGTCCTTTAGGTAGTGCTGACCTTATAAATGGACTGAATCTGCCACCCTCCCTGACTGAGGGCAGTACAAACCTTCTAGAAATGACTCTGTCGGCTTTTTGGACCAGTACCACTCAGGACATCATCTGAGAGCACAGAACGCATACAATTAGCCATAAGAGCAAGAAGATGTGACAGTTCGTCCTCACTGCTAAGAAATATGTCTCTGAGTGGTTTCAAAAACTTGAGAAACAAAGGTGTCTTCCCATCCCTGCAGACATGTGTTTCCTGTGACACAGACGCAGGTGTCTCTAAGGGGAGGGCAAGGCTTAGAAAACTTACTTAAATGGTCTGTGGCAGTAGCACACACTCCTTGCCAAGGACATGCCAGCAGACATTATCACTGGCTCATCAACTTAAGCACTGATTCTGTTCTAAACATTACTTCTCCTGTCTTGTAAAGGCCTCTGAAGTTTGCAGGGCATCTTTTCATTAACAAGGCACAGAATTCACAAGTTTTACTGAAGTTTGTTTCATATGAAATTCCCCTTATTCAGTGGGTTATAGCCTTTATACTTACAGCCTCTTTACAGATTTTGATGTCCCCTGACAATGAAGCCACATTCTCCATCACTTGCAAGGCTCTATTCAAATATCCAGGTGTCCACATCAGTGGCATTAGATTGTATACAGCCCTTAATCCTTTTGTCAACTCCACCTTCCCTGTGATAAAAACACACTTTATTGTTAGTGTTTCAATATCTGAATCTTAATGGAACCTGCATTGGTTGGCTCTGGTTTCTAGCAGTAACAGCAAGTGTCTTGGCTTCAGTGGTAAAAACAATACACTTCTACAAAGTTGCTCTGACAGAATTTCCATTGCTGAAATTTTATTAATGTGCCTTTTTTTTGCTCAACTTCATCGAATTATGTGCATGTTTCTGGTACCTCCTCATTGCCCCTCATCCAGAAATTTTGCCCAGATGGAAATCAGAGTAAGTGGCCAGGCATTCTGGTTGTCTGGCTTTGTAACAGCAGCTTGTAGAAGAATGCCTGAAGATCTCAGACAAATGTCTCCTTAGCTTTCAGCTGACTGTGGAGCATGTGTGCACTAAATCTGATTCTCCAGATTTACCTCTGTGGCCTCTAGGGTTTACTCACCCATAACAGCACATGTTATGGCTAAGTGCTCAGCTTACTACCCCTCCTTCTGCTGAGGCTTCCTAAAAGAAAATATGGGACACCTGCCAAAAAGGAAATTCTGGTTCTTGATTTAAGACAATCTGTGCAACAAGGTGTTCATTGATTTTAGCAGGACCTGTGATGTACTGCACCACTTGCAATGTGGCTTTTCTTCTGACAGTAATTACTTGAGATTATGAAACTCCTGTGTAATAGAGGAAACACACATCACATTGTAGTAGATGCAATTTACAATGATTGTCATTCTTGGGCTTTGATTTTGTTATTGTCAGCATAACAGATAATACCTCTTCAAGTGTAGCTTACAGGAGTTGTGTCCAAGCTCTCAATTCAATCTGCACTCTGGCCATAATATCACAAAACTATGAAAGACACCTTCTTTACATGGAAGAGAACAGTTTAAGAAAAGCAAGGTAGTAAGTGCACAGACAAAGCCTATGGACCATGGCTAAATTAAAATAGCTGAGGTGCTTGAGGCCACTCTGTGCCTGTAGACATCTTTTACTCTCTCAGAGGTCAGTTCCATTAGTGTTGGCAAGACTTCGGAATATGTGACATAACAGTAAATAGCTTTTGATCCACTGAAAGTCAATGTCATGGACCAAGCACTACTGCTGTCAGACAAGAGTGAAGCACATTTTTGAAATACAGCCACTACTCCACCAATCTATATGACATTTAAAAGTCTCCAAACTGAATGCCAACTGCACAGCAAAGCCCCTGTTCGTAACAGTATCGCCACTGGATTACAAACTACAGTGCTGTGAAAAATCCTGCTTTCAAATTAGTTTTCACATTTATCTCTCTTTTTGACTGAAAGTTAGTTTTTTGTTTTACAGTCATGATAAATACAAATCAGCATCCTAAGTCTGCCACCACACACAAATTTTGAGGTGACATTTGAAGAACAAATTCACTTTTTATTACCCTCAATAATGCAGTAATGAAGCAAAAATTTACAATAAGTTGTTGACTAACTTACTTTCTAGTAAATAATAGTTTTGTAGAGAAGAACAAAACCTATCTGTACCATATTCCACTAAAGAGTCAGAGGAAATTCAAGAATTATTTGCCCATTTCCCTTCCCTTCAATTCTGAATATACTCTAACTTCTCTTTAAGCAGATAGCACTGCTATCTGCTGTTCACAACCCCAACATTCACTTTACAGTGACTAGTAAAATTTCTAAACATAGTGTTTTCCAGGGTGTACTCTCCCATCTCATAAGGTTTAAAGATTCTTTTAAGATGCTCATTAACCAGAAAAAGAGTCTGTTGTCCATAACCTTAAAATGTGTGTAATAGAAATCTGTACTTTAGGGTGTTTTTTTTAATTTGCTGGTCAACCAACAAACCAATCCCACTGTTATTTACGAATATTTTCTCTCTTTCAACATCTAACCCAAACATGCAGGGATCCCTAAAATTGTTTCTGAAGCTGTCTGATAAATAAAATTCAAACCAGTTCTACCCTCCAGGCCTACAAAACAGGTTCACTTGTAACTCTGAAATTGTCCTTCCACTATTTCTTTTTTTCCTTTGCCTTCTCCTTGATTACATTTTAATAAAACAAAGATGCCAATTTAATTCAGCCACTGAAGACAAGAGGGGAAAGCTGAGGTATGAGCTCAATGATGGAGGTAAAACTTACCAAGGAATGCATAGCCATAGAGCTGGGAACTAAAACCCACAGTGTTACTTTGCTTTAGACCCGTAAGCAGTAGTGAAGCTCCAATATTTCTCTCTTCTTCCCACTGCAAATAATGTATCAGCTAAGTAAGTGCTCCTTTAACAAACACAAATATAAAATGGTAGCAAAGACAGCATGCATGGCTTTCATCACATCTTAGCAATAAAGTAAAGAATCATTAAACACACCCAGTGTTACAGTATATCTGTCCTGAGCAACAGTATGAATTGTATTGAGGAACAACTCTCTTTGCAGAAGACTAAAATGTGAGTGGTTGAAATTTTGCAAGAAAATTCTTCTTACTATGTTTACCCTTACGTCTTAAACCAAACACAGAAAACTGGTTCTGAGCATTATGAGGCATTGAATGGTACTTTGAATGATGTATACAAATAAAAATATCATTTCATGGATGTCTTTGGATGGGATTACTTCAAAACGCATATTAAATAAGTCACAACTATATAAATAAGTTTGCCTTAAACATGTCCTATGTTCACACCACCTTTGCTTGCACATTCAGTTTTCATGAAACACTACAAATACTGACAAATGCTTATCTCCGCAGTACGGATATACAAACACGGACAAACACAATGGAAAAATGGGATTTTCATCCTTTTGCTTTTCACCTACAAGTGACAAAGCATACTTTATTTCTAGGGAATGAAGAGAATATCCAAAACAGTAAATACGCTTTTCTATTCTTTGGTGAAAACTCAAATTACAACCCAATTGGGTAAAACCTGAGGCACCTGTAAAATGCATTTTGGAAGGTGCTTCATCTAACACAGATGGAGGCTCCAAGCATTTGCTATATAGATGACAACATGCTATTGAAGGCTTGAGCCAAACTACATTAAAAATAGCTTCCTACAGAGATCATGGCTGAGCCCTTTACTGCCTGAGCCCCTTCTGCAAAGGTAGAATAATGCCACTTCCAAGACCCTGAACTGTCATTCTGGCCTTAAGCAAGCAAGCTGTAAATAACAAACCCATAATCCTTGGAGACAGGAGAAATGTAACAAAATTAATTTTAAAACAGATATGTACTAAGAAGCAATACACCCAAAGCCAACGGGGATACTAAAAAATCTAGCAAAAATGCTTTATAATTCTGCAACATCACCATTATCAAGCTCTAATGGTGAGCAATACTCAGCTTAATGGGGTCCTATACAATAGGTGACTTTTTTTTGGTGGCAATTGATACAGTCTGCTTTGAACTGAACTATCAATTCATGTCCTTCAAATGGGCATACATTACATCTGAAAATCCCTACACACTCTCCCTTTCAGAGAAAGGAGCAAAAGGACTGACAAGTGATTTGATGGTTTTCAAACTTGGTTGTTTCTTTTTTCCTTTCTTTCTTCTGCAGTTGCAAAAATAATGAGAAAATGGAGCATTTTTTCCCCCAGGTAAACTTAGGGGATATAAAATATGTTCATGACTGAATGTCTAATTGACTGCACCACAACACTTGGAAGCAGAGGCTCTGTGTATCCTTCTGAGTGTGGTCAGCTTACCGTATGCTCAGACTTGGTTGCCAGGTACTGGTATAAAACATAGAGAGAAAGAAGCTGTGTTGATAATTCATCAAAACTTTCTTGGAGCATGATCTCTATTACTATTGACATAGCATCTGTGGAGGAAAACGATACTTAATCAGCATAGCTTCCAATACATATCTTCCTTTTGAAACACCCACTGTGCCAGTGAACACCCACTCATGTTCACTGATGCTTTATTGCTGCAGTATGCTTTGAAATAGTTAAACAGAAAGTAAAACATCTCTTGCAACTAGAATATGCCTACAGAATTAGTCTTATTCCTTTGGGTTGCTCAAACACACTGCAAGAAGGAAGAATGGGTTGAATAGCATGAAACTACAGCCAAGAAGCTCTTAAAATCATCTTAACTCTACACATTTCAGTTGGCTCTTCTTTCCTCAGCTCCTCAATCATTAAAAAAAATTTAAAAATTATTTCTTTGTTCTTGTGTTTTGATTACAAACAAGAGAAGACTGGCTTAACTTCATTAGCCTTAGGGTGACAGGAGAGTACAAAGGATAAGAAATGTTGTCACAGATCATCCACAGTGGTCTATTCAGCAAACAATGCTCTACATGGAGTTCCAGTGACACTTCCTGTCAGGAAGGACAGTTTGGAAAAAGGCCTTCAGTTTTACACAGAAAAGAAATATGGATAAAATAAGGGGGAATTCAAAGATGGAGGGGGTATGTCCCAAAGTAAAAAAAAATACATGTATTAATTGATTGTTTAGCAAAATCTTTCAGTTCCTTTCCGTTATCTTTTTCTTTCTTTTCCGTTCCTTATTCCGTTTTATAAGAGCTTTATGCAAAGGAAACCTTACTGCAAGTTTACAGTACTAGAAAACCTAACGTGAAATTAAAATTAGTCCTTAAAATTAATATCTGTCATCAAACTTGAGAGGACTCATCCAAACATTTAAACAGTCAATAATGAAAGGTAGCCTCAATATGGCAATTCAGCATAGCTGGCTTGCTCCAGTGACAGACAGAAAGCCTACACAAATAGTTTATATATGTAGCTTTTTGAACAGCTAAATGTATGGAAGATGAATACCAACACACATTTTGATTCTGGTAACACTCTAATTAATTGTCACTAGTAAGTTCTATCATATCATTACCACATATGTCAGACTGAAGGAGATGTAACTGAAGAAGATGGTTTACACTTGCAATAGGATTAACAACAGTAGAAACTGTGAATCACACAAGTTTCAAAACTATAAAATGAATAAAATCCCAACAAAAATGAGAGAAAAACATGAAAAAAGGCAAGGTGAAGTTGTGTTTTATGATGAATTCAGAAAAAATATGGCTACAAGTTTTTAGTCTAAAGAAAAGGTCTGTAAATATAAGAGCATACAACTAAGGATGCAGTATTGGTATTTGTTTTCTTACCTTCATATTTCTTCTGCTTTATAAAGCAATCCAACAAAATATTGAATGTAAAATTATCTGGAAAAATTCCATACTGAACCTGAAGAAAAGAAGGAAAAGAAGTTGTGTGCAAGTGTGCTGCTCAAATCTTCCCAAGCACAGTGCTGCAGATACCAGAAAGAGCAGAACTACGACACTGCACACTGATGCAATGCACAGCCAAGCAACACAAGAGATTAGCATGGCTCCTGTGATGTAGGCCCTCCAACTTCTGATGCACTGGATTTGTTTTAGTATTTTATCTGAGCCTTTCAGACAAGGAATAGCACTGCCTATCATGTTATCATGCCTCCCCTGCAATTAACATGTTTTGGACACCAACACTATTTAAAACCAAAAAGCTTTCTGAGAAAAGAGAGGATTTAAAAGCTGTAAAAAGGCTATTGCTAAAATTCAACTGCAATAGTAATCTGTATTTTGACAAAGAAATTTGAACTTAAAACTACAGTCTACAGGACCTGGCTGCAATAGGAATTCCTGGTCAAGCCACATTTGAATTAAAAGCTGATCAAATATATTAGTGTCTCTTCCTTGGTAAAACTTACCTTGTTCTGTATTGTGTATAAGGCTTTATCTTGAGCACCGTATTTTAAGCACTGTCTGATCCAGCTGTGAATGGTCCAGTCTCTCAAGTACCAGGAATTTGGGCTATGCCGAAACCTGAAGATGAAAAAAGTTCTGGTGACAATATGGCTCTGCTACCACAGAAACAAATTCTGTAATCAACCCAACTGTGAGTTTCAAAACCTCACCATTTGTGAACTCAGATATAAATTTATCCATGTTTGACTTGGCAATCACCACTCTCTAAAGAGCTCCAGATAGCCCTTTCAAGTAACAGAAACAAAACTTTGACACATTAATAGTAGGTACAAAGGGGAATCTGACCTTCTCACAAATGCATAATATTTAAACTTCTCACTTTCCAGAAAGCTTACTAATTTTTTCTTGAAAAAAAATACCAAAATATAACAGTTTGGTATATTTATGAAGGCCAACTAAGACTGGTATAAATACTGTAGTATTTTTTGATGTTGTCCTTCTGACTGTAAGATTGTATTGTACAACATTTTGATGTATAATATTGCTGTGCTTGTCAAAGAGCTACAACTGATGATGTCAGCAAGTATCAGAATTACATCAAAATATAACTGCATCTGAAACTTTGGAGCTTGTGTAATCTGGTGTTACTCACCGTCTCTAAATCATGCCTCACTTCACCAGTTAAGAATTCATTATGCCTCGGCACAGGTCATCCCTGGGCTGCTGCATGCTCCATTTGCCTTAGAAATGCTTCATCAGTGAGGCATACCTCATGCACAGGGAAACTCTGCTGGAAAGCCTTTGCCCACCCCTCTGCACCAGTTTAATCTATTCTGAGACACCTCATACCAGAACTTCAGCAGTCTTCCAAGGCAACCCACTCTAGTGCTCAACCAATTTGTAAAATTAAATACTTCTAATTAATTTCATTCTTACTCAGACACATGCACTTTGCTCCATATTTGAACAAATGGTGACAAAAAGCACATGGAACTTTAGCTTTGGCAAATATTCAAGCACCAGTAAAAAGTTCAGCGGTAGGAGCTGCTGCCTTGGTCCTGAGCTGTGAAGAGATGCATGCAGTCTTTCTCAATTCAAATGAAAACTGATCTCAGTCCCCAGTACAGAAGTGACTGCCACTTTCTGTAAAGAACACCAATGACTGAGCTGAGCTCGTGCGCAGATGCTTGCAGCCCCAAGCCAAGCTGCAGCACCGTTTAGAGGCAGGGCAGACTCTTCCATCTGAGTGAGCATGCTTTCCAGAACGTTTATCAGATTAATGTGGCCACCAACCCTCTTTCCCCCTCAGTAAATCTCTTGTCTATCACTGAGGGCTACACAGATGACCAAGGCTGGAAAAGTACTGCAGCTACAGAGCCTTCAGAATGAAGAAGACAGCCATGCCAAAAGTGGAGCTAAACAGCTACAGAGTCTAAATGTAAGTATTTGTAAGTGGCATAGAAATCTCCCCATTAAATTAGAATTTAATAGCAAAAGAAAAGCATGCTTTGAACATTAAACTACAAGCATCCATTCTGGTGCTGTAATTGCTTTCCATTTTCTTCTCTCTGAAGTTCAAATACTGAGAATAGCAAGAATGTATATTTGCTTTCACTAAAGTCCTGTGTCATGGACAAATGCTTTCAGTTACAGGAATTTGGATTTAATCATACTTTGATGAAAAAATTATCTAATTGCTACAGACTCTTTCACCAGCCATTTAAGAAGGGTCCAGCTGGAACACCAGCACCCAGCAAAAGTGCTGCCAACATATTTTAAAGTTTCATTAAATTCTTAATATTGTTTCACAAGTGGAAAACAAAAGACCTGTATTTCAAAAAGCGTGACGCTGATGCTCTCAAATACTTAAGCTTTCTATTGATACAATCTTTGCAAATGAAAAGCAAGTATTCAAAAAACAACAACAACAACAACAAAAAACCCAACCAGCTGTTTTTAATGCATTTGAATATTCAACTTTTTTCACAGCTCTGTTTATTCTCTTGAGTACACCACAGTGAGAGAGAGCACTCCAATACTCCCTGCACCTTGGGATTGCTAAAGCTTACTGCAATGGAAGCTTCTAGGTTTCAAAGTAAAATTGGATTTGGACAGCAAAAGGCCTAACAGGGATACAATACAGCCTAGAAACAGAATGAAGCCGATCCTCAACCAACACTCATTGCTGGAATCAATATGCACAAAATCCAGAAGCATGTTATAAAACCTTGTAAAAAATCTGCACATCAGCTTTTATAGGGCTGGGACTGATTTTTGCATACGTGTGTGTGTGTGTGTGTGTGTGTGTATGACAACCACAGGATCTTTCAGATATAATTACTGCATGTATGTTACTATTAAGATCTTTATGCTAATCTTTATGCTCAGATCAGGTCTTGCCTGCTCTAGGTGCTATGCAAATGAAAAGCAAATATCTTCCCAATGAAGTAATTTTCTAGCTAATCCTAAGAATTAATTACAAGTCAGTTGCATGGGAATGAAGAGGGGACTGGTGCATGAATGCAATATATATGCATGTACAAGACCCCTCAACACTAGACATTTCCATTAATCCATGACATGGTAGGAGAATTGGAAGTGAAAGAGAAACAGCTACACTGCAAACTTTAATTGTTTCTGATCCATATAATACTGGGATAAGCTCTGTCTCTATTGTACTAGCTGAGAAGAGAAACCAACAGAGTATCTCTTTTTTACAGTTAACCTAGACAAATCAACTAAATGTTGTGGCAGGCACTTGTATTTGAAATGGAATCAGGAAACAGAGGACGTTGCTCATCATTTTGACAAGCATCAACATCCTCCTCCTTCTCTCTGTCCACCAAACAGGATATAATTAAGCAAGGCAATATGTTCAGGGACAGATGAAAAGACAGAAGGAAGTTAAAACTACAGAAAAAAAGAGGATTCAGAATGAATTAAATAAAGGAAGTCGCTAGCAACTGCTTTGTGTTTAATGGAGAGACCAGAAGGTTATCTTGCAGATGCCTGGCACTGAAACTCATTTTTCTGAGAACTAAAAAAAACCTGAGAAGCCCAAGATTCTTATAATGTGTTCAGAAAAAACAAGTAGGAACTGTAACAGTATTAGAGAAGCTCTCTGTTGGTACACTTTAATGTTAATGGCTAAAGAATCAATATGGTCATCCTTCCAGTCATTGAACTGAGAACATCTGCCTCCATGGGGAATAAAACCAGAAATATCTGTAATACAGGGAGAGCCTGAAATATCAAGGTCATTGTGAATTTAACAGCACACAATGCAATACTCAGCATATATACTCCTTTTTATTTTTAAAAGCTGTTGAAATTATGCAGTCCAGAAACTTGATTTTCACTAACAGTTGCTTTGTACTTGCAAAATGATTATAACTTGGAAGAGATAGAAGGAGTGTACAGCCTCAGTACAAGGAAACCAGAACATTTTTAGCCAAGCAAATACATTCTCTTGCTCACAAATAGGCCAGCACATTGGGCTACATTGTCAGATCACTAAGTTACCACATAAAGCCCTACTGCTCATTATTTTCAACACTGCTGGGGTACTCATGCTGTGTGAAAGAAACTAAACAATAAAAAAGTTTAACAGATGCTGAGAGTGCTTCATGGGTTGCTGTACTACTACATCAAGCATGACTTATTTACATTGGTGCCCTCACACACTGCAGAAAAGCTGAATTCCTGCCCTACTCACTCACTTCAGTCTTGCAATTTTGTTTGTGCCATCAAGTGGTGATGCACTCTAGCTGCTTTCACACATCCTGTCTTCTCAAGGGAAGTAATGTAGCAAACCTGAGAGCAAACAGAACCACCCCTTGCTGGTCTGCATTCTTTTTCCTAGGCTGATAGAGGGCACTTCATTGCTCTGGGGACAGTCACAGATGAGGAAGATGGTGAAGGAAAATTTGCTGCATTCCAGAAGAGAAAGTGCTGTAGAAGTGACATACCATGAGGAAGAGCTGTGCTCTGCTCTTCCTGGGTAGTATAGAGGGAAAACCAGCTCAGCGTATCAGTTCCCATTCTTTGCTGATCACAAATTCCGTTTTGTACTCTGTGGCTTTCTTAAGGGCCAGTCCAATTCCTGGTACTCCCAGAAACTATCCTTGTGCAAGACACTATTTTTTCTCTTCCCCATTCTCCCCTGATCTGTGAAACAGAAAGAAGATCCTTCCTTTCTCCACCTCTACCTGACCTAATGAGAAAGCATCTTGCAACGATCCACACATCCTACACTTCCTATCTCTCTCCTTTTAAAACTAGAAAGAAACATGGGTCTGCATGTTCATGTATTTTCAACAGGAAGGGAGAGTGCCAGATTTCTGCTCATCCACTTAAAATTCCACAAAGTCCAACACAAAATGCAAAGAGACTTAAAATGAATAAATATAATAGGGAATATCACTGCAAACTAGGAAGAAGCTATCTCAATGGAATTAACCCAAAACAACTCCACATTTTACACGAGCCATACAGGGCTGAGAAGCATATTAACAATGCCATGTTTTTTTCTTCCCAGGCACATTTTTTCAGCTACAGTGCATAATGATCAAATGGATTCCAGGCAGGCTTAGCTTGGAAACTGGAAGGCTGTCACCCAAAACTCTCCCTTTGTTTGTCATTTCAAGCCACAAGCCTTGGGGAAAATCATCTACATTTTAAATGGACCCAGAGGCATTGCTCATACATCAGTGTCAAAGAAAACAATCCTGGAAAAGCAATCATTATTGTCAGAAATGTCCTTTTAAAAATGAACAGAACTCTATTTTTCCATCTCTTCTTTGCCTGCCATTTTAGCCTTCATCTTTTTGTATAAATCTTGTAAAAATTTAATGTGTAAACCTACCAGTCCTATAGGAAATACCTCACACATTAACTGCCTACACTCAGAAAGAGAGGGAGCACATCGCTTTTGTGTTGAAATAAAAAACTCAAGTTGTATATGTACTATAAGAAATCAATTATCAAAAGCAGTACCAGGACAGGTTAAAAAATTGGACATGACAACTGTAACAGAGCATAGTCTAAGGCTGAGGCAGAATCTTACACATTTTCAAGGAGAAAATTGGTTTGCAGACTCCCTGAGAAAAACCCATATTCAGCCCCTATTCAATTTTAATTTATATTGACTTTCCCGTCTTTTATTTTGAACTAATTTAACTTGATTGCTTTGATTCTAAAATAAATTCTTCTAAATTAAGCTCTTTCCACCTCCACATGAATTCATATTTCATGCACAACATTTTTTGTTCTAGATTTGCACAGAGCTCTTACACCACGAATACATGGCTGACGATGGCCCCAAAACAGGCTTAAATGATCAGACGTGGAGAAACTACAGCAACAAATACAGTCAAACATCAAGGCTGAGCAGGAGACTTTAAGGTTATTTTTAGTATTGTGTCTTGTTTCATGTTATACCACATTAAGTTTTTATTTCTTTTCATTTCACCTTACAAGTTCACCTATTTCTTAATCCTTAAGCTTATTAATAAGACTAAATTTGGAAAATTCAATCTTATTAATAAAGAAGTACTTAAAGACGTACCCACCACACAGTTATTTAGGAAGACTCAGGATATCACCTGGGTAACTTCCCTCTACACACAACTGAAGGGAGAAAATTCAGTAGTTTCAGGGTACCTATTGCATTGCTCAAAACTACATTCATGCATAGAAAGCTCAGCTTCTCAAAGTCTCCTTCTAACAGTAACTATCACATAGCATTCACCATATACCAGCTAGGATGCAGTTTATTCATTACTGACCTAGCTATTTTGACAGTTTTTCTTTTTCTTTTCTGCCCATTGTTGTCAGCCTCTTATCCCTAAATGTTCTTCCTCCTTTTGATGAAGTTAAGGCATCTTCGAGAGTAAAACATAAGGAACAAGCCTTATTACATGAAAAGTTTAAAAAACAGTATGATCAAAGAGTTGCAAAATCTTAGATAAATTTTATAAATTTCAAAATAATGTATGAATGGACAAGCAGTTTACCACAGCATGAAAGAAATGCTTTGCTTATACATAAATAGACCTAAGAGCCATCACAAAAGAAACAGCAATACAAAAGATAAGGAGCCTATGGCAAAATCTGAAGCAATTTATTGGTATTCCTGGCATTGCAATATTTTAAACAACTACTGGTATTCCTGAAAAATATCTGAATTATTTATCAATCCTTCCATCCAGAGGCAGTCAATATAACAGAACTGCAGTGGAGCTGCTCTTCCAACCTTCTGTCAGCAGGTTACACCAAGCAGCCCTGAACTTCCCCAGAAATATTTGCAAAGCACAAAGCAGCAATCCTTCAGACAACCTCATTAATATCCTACAGGTTTACCTTAACTCCTTCAAATCTTTATTCTAATAGTTCAGACTGAAAAAGCAAAGCCAAGGCTCAAACAACATATACTCAGTACACTCTTTGTCCCTGGGAAAACTCTTCGAGGCAGCTAAATGTGTTTCCTAAAAAGCTACTCTAGTCACGAAGATTCATCGTACTTCAGAATTATGCATTCTCTAATGGAACAACTCTAATGGAAGTTCAATTCTAAGAAGAATGTGAACTAGTCTGTGTCAGTTTGGCTGAACATGCTCTGTATGCCTAACCTGAAATAGGATGACATCAGTCACAGGCCTTATCTAGCTAGAAGGTAAAGACCTTAACATCTAAAAATCCAGTATCATCACAATTCCTTGTTCTAGGTTAAAGGGAAGGCCACCAGCATTTGGGGATCCTCAGCATGACTTGCAGGTGGAAGAACACTACTACCATGAAAAGGTGGTAATGCCTACTCTAGTCTCACGAAGGAAGTAAATTTATCACATTCAGTTTTATTTCAAATGCAAACTATGAATAAAGCAACTCCCCTTTTTGACTTAACAAAATTATCAGTTGAACTGCAATGAAGGAAACCAAATAAACAGATTTTTGAATACAGTACTTGTATTTTTCTCCTTTTCCCAGGATAATAGTTACCCACCACCCTTCACCTCTTCCACTCCTTTTAAAAAAAGACAATCAGGAAAAATCTAGTTTTCTTCTCACATACGTGAAGAATCTATACTACTTTCACCATAAAGATGAAATTCACTCAAAGAGCGACAATTAAGAAGAAAAGGTTGTGTCATAATAATAATAATGATGATGAAAAACCCAACATCTCCCCAAACTATTGACTGTAAGGGACACAGCTCTCTGTGACAAACAGTTCTGGACTTACAATTGAAATGATTGGTTTTGAATATAAATGTCACTAATACTGTATAGAAAGTGTCACAGGCTGAGAAAATACACCGGGAATGATGAAGTGAGCTGTTGCTATAGTGATTCTGATAAGATTCTCTTAAGTGCCTTTCCTTTTCCCCATGCAGCCACAATCAAGTCTAATTTAAAACCGACTCTTCCATTAATTATATCTTTTTCCGGTATCCTGGCATACAAAACCAGGCAAATTAAGAACCATACAAGATGCTACATTTCTTGCTTCAGGGAATTTTTTTTAATCTCAGCAATTTCAAAGTGCATCAGGATAAAACTTGCTGTTTCAAAGCCCAACAAAGGGTCAGTTCTGCTGATTCTTCTACTTGTATCTCTGAAAACTGATTATCAGAAGGCTGTAAAAAAAGATGCATATGAGTAAAGCACTGATTTGATTGTTACCATTTTACTAAGTCAGCTATGCCTGTCATTACTTCAACAAATTAATCTGTCTGAAAGCTAGTATACAAATTACAAACTCATTTCTCAAAACAAAAAACAAACATTTGCAAAAGCCTACTTGCAATTTCTAGTTACTGCTACCACCTTTGCAACCCGTTCACTTAGCCAAGTGACTGACCACCAAAGGCTGCCAGAAAGTCAGTTTCCAGCAGAAAGGTAGCTCCCACTAGCTGTATTTCAAAAGTAAGTTTAAAATATTTTGTGTACCAAATAGTACTTGTGTCATGGACTTTCTTCAATCAGATAACTTTATGTCATTTGAGGGACTAAGTTGTTTTAAAGCTCATTAGGCTTAATTTTTAAAAAATAAATTACTGCAGATGTTTTAGAAAACCTCCATCTCTTAGCTACCAACTACAGCAGGGAGGTCAGAGTGAAGCTTGCTTTCCAGTAACCATTAACCAAGCTGGACAGAGATGTAGCACCAAGGGCTTTCCATGCAGACAAAACAGTGGCTCTAAGTTCTGTGACAGCTCAGTGTCAGAGGGAAGTGCATCACACATTAAGGTGTTTCTGCCTTTTAGCACTAAGCCTAAACTATGAGAGAATACCCCTTTCACGCCATATTAAATAGGCATATTTCATGTGTATGCATAAAAACTGCTGTCAAGAAAAGCAAATAATGGCTTCTTGATTTTATGGCAGGAAAATAATCTCAGCCTTTAACAGACATTGTTATTACTGTATTTTCAAACAGCAACTTTTTAATAATGCCTAATATTCACTGTAGATTTAACCTGGGGAGAAATTAACATAATTTTGTTAAAGACCGAATCACTAAGACCTGCAGTCTACATTGTAACTATGTTGCATTTTCCATTTATTTTACTCAAATTCTTTATGGTTCACAAAATAGCTCCCAGAAATAGATCACACATTAGCTTCAAACTACTGTAACATTGCACTGACTGACATAACTCTTGACACTTTTCAGTTTGATCACAATTGAACTCGCACGGATCGTAAGTGATGTATTTCTGTCTTGAGTATGTCAAAGGCAGCAATACAGAACTATGTAAGCCAAACTGTTCTGCAGAGTTAGCTTCACACCACAATGAGAATAAAAAAGAGGTGCTGGGAAGACAGTGCTTCAGGAACACAAATACTGAATGGATCTCAGTAAGCAGAGGAAGAGCCAAACCTTCCATTTGCTGCCAAACACTTCACAAACTGGATTTGCACAGTTCAGGTTTTACCTCTTCAGACTTGCTGCCACAGGCACACAAGTCAAGTTAGCCTAATTTTGACTTAACACATTTACATTTTTCACTGCTATAGTATGATGTCCTTGTGTATTTGCTCTCCTTCTGCACCCCATGAGTGAAGGGGAGGCAGACAAGAAGGCTTTAATATTAAATGAAATACCTAAAAGAGGACAAAACCCCTGACACCTGCAGTTTCAGCCACAGCCACTGT
This sequence comes from Ploceus nigricollis, assembly GCA_013399945.1. NCBI lineage: Eukaryota > Metazoa > Chordata > Aves > Passeriformes > Ploceidae > Ploceus > Ploceus nigricollis. The sequence continues at coordinate 43,482 of VXBC01011837.1, forward strand.
CAAAAAGGCAATAATTTCCAAAAGGTCGACCATTGGTGAATAGGCCATGGCTACCATGCAGTTCATCATTATTCTGTTTACTTTTCACGTCATGTCTCAATGAGCAACGCTTACTGGTATTTCTTTTTTCTTCCAACTATTTCTTTTTTCTTCCAACCTTGCATTTTCCTAATAAAAATACTTTTAGCAATGAGTAACAAGAAATGCTCAAATCCTTTACACGTTTAACTGTTCTCTAACTACAGTACCCCATCACAGTACTTCTGAGGCATCTAGTTAGCATACTTAGTATATCTAACTTCTGAGACCAGTGAGACCAAAATGCCCTTTGCCCCGTTGCATATCTCAATCCCAAGGAACAGCAAGTACATGAAGGATAAACATGGCAAACTGGACTCAAGCATTTTGTAAGGCAGTCTGAAATTTGTGGGCTCTTCCCAGCTACATGACTGTTTTACTCTTATTTTTTTTCAGAAAAAGACTGCCGTCAGATCTGTTATTTAAAGAGAGACAGCAGGTACCTCTCTTTAAGTACTGCATGTACTGTAGGACAAATGCTCCCTTGCGTAGGTAGCTGCAAGCTGCACAGTAAAATGAGGTCATGCTACCCAAAACAGGCAGAGGATTTCATAATGCAAAAAGGTATTTTGTAGTTTCTCCCCTTTTGAGACAGGAACACACCTAAGATTGCAAGTTATAAATATAGTGGTGACAGCACCAAGCCTGCCAGAGTCCAGTAAGCATTTGGACAATGCTCTCAGGCACACGGTATGATTCTTGGGGTGTTCTGTCCAGAGCCAGGAGTTGGGCTCAATAAGCCTGATTGGTCCCTTCCAACTCAGCATATTCCACGGTAACTCACTAATGCTTTTGGTTCTGCTAATGACTGGCCCACAATGCAAGGCCAGGATGACTTGCTACTTTGCCCTTTCACAGTGGCCTACTCAGACCTTGTATTCAGGCTCCAAACTGACATTTACAGCACCAGTTAAGGAAAACTGCAAAAAGAAGTAATCACTGCAGGACAGTAACTTCAATGAAGACAAAAACATCTTTTTGTTGGCAAAGTGGACTGTAACACTCCTGCTGCACATGTTCTGCTGTCATGCTCTCACAGTAGCTGCTACTCCTCATTCACCGCCAGTCAGACACACCAGCAGCCAGTCTCATTTGTTGATTTTGGCATAGACTGCGTAGACAAGGGGGAGGGAGATGGTGTCCATTTTACACCCAGCTGTCTACTGCCAGAGGCCGTCTACTTAGAGCTTGTAGCTCGATTTAGTCCAGCTCTGCTCACTCCTTAGTGGAACTTTGAAGAAAGGAGTATTTTCCCCCTTTTTTAAATGAAAGCAGTAGTTACAGAGGAGAGAGGAGAATAAATGTCAACGTAAAGAGGATCATCATAAAGTTGACTTTGGAGATTAAAGGCAGCTTTATATCCACACCAATTCTTGAACAACAGACATTACACACAAAGGTGAAAATCGGTTTGCAAATCCAGAAGCCAAAATTTGTGTGCTTTCAGCCTGACAAGTTCTAGACTGAAGGAGTGGGGTGGGGAGGAAAATAACCAAAATCCCTGTTCACTTTTCAGCATGAGAAAGGGATTATTATTGGGTCTACATTCACAGCTGAGCAAACAGACATTTCTATCAGCTGCTCTCTTGTATATCCCTTTCCAATTGTAACAATAAATCCAAGAAAGCATTCTTTATTGCTGCTTAAATGCTCCCTAAACTAGATCCTGGGTCTAATCCTCACCTGGTCCAAAGAGAAAACAAACAGTTCCTCCAAGCTATCAGGGACCTGCCTCAATCAGCTGAGGACCTGGCACAACACACATGCACATGCTCATTAATTAGATGAAAGCTGGGAGGCAAGGACAACCCCAGTACCTTTCAAGGATGTGCAGTCCAGCATCCCACAGAGAAGCATCAGTGGTGAAGATGGAAACCAACTGATGAAAGCAGCCACAGAGCTATTTCTGAAACAACCAACTCCACATTTAATTGAGTCCCTCAGGCTTTCAAACTGATGTAGCAAAGGGGAGACAGAGAGGCAGCTGAAAAGCCTGAGGACATTCTCCTTCAGGAACAGGGGCACATAAGGATTTTAGGAAACAGGTAAGGGGATAAAATCAGGTGACGAGAAAGCTCAGACTTCTATCTAAGCTTTTTCCAAACCCATACTGTTCTTCCACCCCACAATGCCCTCCACAAAAAAACCCCAAAAGAAAGGTAAGGAAGGGACTATTCAGGGATTAGTCAACCTAGTTAGGAACCAAGGATTTATCAAGTAAATCTCAGAAAGATGTAACAGAACTATGGCAGAAGGAACGGTTGCAGTTAGTTCAGCAGAGTACAGAGAACAGTACAGAGTACAGTTCAGCTTGGTACAGAGGAGGACAGACAATGCAATTGGACTCATTCCAGCAGACAACATAGATACGTTATTTGGAGCATGCAGCTTCAAAATGCTCACTATTAAAGCAGCATTTAAACACCAAAAAAAACCCCAACCAATCAAGCAAACAGCCGACCAAGGAAACAACATAGCAAACAACCAACAAAAAAGTAAGGACCCTGAAGGATTGTTCGGGTTTTTTATTTTCATTTGCTACTGAGCATCTTGTATTCAGAAATTTGCACCTTAACTTTTCTGTAAACAATAAGAGTAAATAACCATGACCTTTGCTTATCTACTGATTCAGTACTCCTCTATTCAATTACAGCAAAGCACTGTTTTGTGGATCTGTCTGCAATCAAGCTTCTGTCCTTACGGAGAACACTTTTTCACAGGCACAAATGTATATGCAGAAATAAGCAGATATGCAAGCTGAATAAATGTACCTGCTTATTTTCATTTTTGTCCCGCACTCTAATCTTTCTGGACATTTCTGAAGATGGAATTATTTAGAAAAAATTGAACCATTGGAATAGAGTAACATAATAGACTTTTCAAATTTCTGTAACTGGGGCCAAAAAAAATCTACAGTCTGTTGGATATAATCACATAATTTCCTAAATGCCTTGATAACTAAATGTTGACACAACACTTTCAGTCCTACAAAAACATAAACATAATTTTTTTAAATAAAAAGGCAGCTACTTGAAAATTAACATGCCCAATCATTTACAAGCAAAAGAAAGATGCAAGCTAGTGTAAATCTACCTCCTCCCCATTATAGTAATTTTCATTTGGTTATAAAACCATTTTGTCTAAAATGGAGTAAAACAGAACAAAAGAAGATCAGATCTATAACTGTGGTGATTACTCCATCTCTTAATAAGGTCATCTTAAATGTTCTTTCAATTTCCAAAGGGTTTCACCTTCTGGAACTTGTATTACACCTGCTATCTGTTACTATATACTATGCAGCAATGTGCATCAAAACCACAGATAGTCTGAGCACAACAGATTATACTAGATCTACTGTACTGTATCATATTACTAAGCCGAATATCTTCACTGTTACTAACAAAGTACAGAACACTTTTCTTGACTATGAAGTCCAGTTAGATGGTGTAGCCCCTTTTTTATGTGCTTGATCAGATCATAGTCACTTTAAAAGCCTGTGAAATAAACCAAGATTTTATGTAACAATGATTTAAAACTAAGATCATATGGACTTTTCATTACATATAGTAAAATGAAGGGATGTCCTCACTGAAATACTGCATAAGTCCCATATTTCATAAATTGGCTGAGGTGTTACAGGAAAAAAATATTTTAATGCCTTTGTCCTTCTCTCCATCAGTCTACCCTATAAAGTAGCACATGACTTGCCATCATTCAAACATACTGGCAGTTTTCTTAAGCGTGGTGCAGAATAGGAATTCTCAAGTACTGGAATGTTAGAG
>VXBC01011837.1:47683-57707 GCA_013399945.1 Ploceus nigricollis
AGAGAAAACAATTATAAGAAAAAATACCAAGTAAATCCTGGTAAGTGGGTAAACTTTACAGCATGTACGTTTAACCCAAGATGTATTTTCAACACAACAGCTGCGACAAGCTAGGCAACTCCTATTTCCCAGATTGAGGACATCTGAAAGCCGACACTATTTACTGCATATCTTCACTCTCCAGCTCCTAACTTATTTTTTTCCATAATAAAATTAACACAGTACAGGTTCTAAATATTCATCCTGTTCTTAAAAATCAGTTTTCAATAAAATGATTGTTCTCATCAGAAGCTCATCCACAGCTGCTTGCAGAGTCCATTTAAGCCAGGAACACCCAGATTCAACCCTTGGAAAACCACCTTTAATGGCAACAAAATAACATCTCAACTTACCTCAAAAACTACCTTTATTCTTTCTTTTACAGTAGAAGAATCTTGATCACTGACATTCCTAAGACATTTTATGCCCAGAAGCCTTTTGACATTGTACTTGGCCTTCTGTTAATGACATTTAAACTGTTCAGCATTATGAGTATGCTGGTTGCAGTAGCACAAAAACCTGAATTTCCCAAAGTATAGGATAAACACTCTCCCACTTTTAGCCTATTTTATTATTTCATATGTTGTGTGTAAGAATAGATGAAGATAAAATGGCCTGATATTTTCATTTGAATGGCTACCCCACAACCCAGTGCTACTCAGCACTACAATTCTGTAAATTAAAGCTAAACAAAAAATCAACAGAATTCCTATTAAAAAAAAAAAAAAATAAACCAGCTCACATGCCCCAAAAATAAAAATCTGTATTAAAGGTACTTGTTTCCCCAAGAAACATATATTGTACAGCTAGCTTTATAAGCAGCATAACACAAACTAGAGAAGGTTACTAGTTAAGCAACTGAAAACACAATTTTTAATAACTATTGCCCCTTCTACAGCTGCAGACATAATATATTCCCTATTCTTCTATGTTATGTTTAGTTTAGCTCAAAAATGACTAATGTGACTCAAAATAGCAGGAATGCATGCTTACCACATTAAAGTTGAAACAGGAATAAAAGCTAGCACCTACAAATACAAAAATCCTGACATACTGAGGATCTTATTTCACCAAATAAAAACAACTTTTCCTAAATTGGTACATTTTAAATAGCAAACATATTCTAAATGCTTTCCATGTTGCATTTAATATATTTAATGTTTACATACTCACTAAAATCTCAACACTTGCAGAAAAGTAACACTTTATTTTAAGGTTCTTTCTCTAAGGCAGCTGTCTGCATCAGGAAAAACAGCATTCTGGTAACCATTTACCTCTTTTTTTAAAAAAGAAAATCAAATATATAAAACAAAACTGTAAAGAAATACCTGTAAACCATGGAAGTATCTACACGAGACTGTCTCTTTGCTCAGTAAGAAAATTATTCTAAATTGAGTACTATCCTTCCAAAGAAATTAAACTGGTTTGAAGAACTCGTTTTCTGCTGCCAGAAAACAGCAATAAGGCTTTCTTTAAAAGGTAGTTTAAATTATAAACATGAAACATTATTGAAATATTTTATTTGAATTAAGGTTTCTTGCTTGCTGATTTAAACTAAAACCAAGTCAACAATTCAAATAATTCTAGTTCTAATCAACCTACCTGCAATAAGACAGCTCTGGTCTACAGCATGTCAAGATTATTCCACAACAAGTTGATAGTAACAAATAGTTCATAGTTATTTTTTCTACCGTATTTTTTTTGATCCAAAAAGGAAATAATTACTTGCACCACACAGAAGAATGATTTAGGTTGATGGATACAATAACCACAAAGTTAACAGTTCTTAAGGAAGGGACCATGACAGCTCTGGTAATGGTTGTAAGCCTAATAAAAATTCATGGGTTTATGCTGGTAGCTGCCACTTTCAACATAACTGAAAGAGAAAAGATTGCTGTACTGTTTAACACTATTCAGGAAAGCTAAAGGACAAGGCACTCAATAAAACCATTAACTTTTTTTTTTCTGTTTACATGGGATTGGAGACTTTGACTGCTGTTGCTGCTCAGGGGCTGTAGTGGAACCGGGAATTCCTTGCAGGGGAAGCCAGAATTAATTCTCTAGTATATCTTTATAATTATTAGTCATATTAGTCATTAACTAAAGCTAGCAAAGGAACAGATCTTTGCTTGTACTTGTTTTAAATTCTGAATCTTATAAAAGGTTTTAGTCTGTCCTGGTCATTTGTATTCATATGAATGGCTCACTCTACATTTTTGGCTGCATTTAACATCTGTCTGGATTTTCAGTATTTCTAAAATATAATGCAAGATCTGCCTCGAAACAGGCTTTTTGCTGATGCAGGGGTTTACTAACCAACTTCTGGAATGCCACTGGGCATAGCAAAATTGATCTTTAAGGAGGAGCATGGGTCAAACTCTGAGACAAAATTGCCCTTTCTCCTTCAATATATGAGTGCAACAGTTGAGATCTGGTCACATTGTACTTTAGACTACTTCCCATAGAAGCTACTAGACAAAAAGCTTTGAGCTGTTGGCAAGAAAGATGCTGCGTAAAAGATATGGAAATTCTGCTATACTCTTTTCTTCCAAGAATTGTAATGAAAGTCTGTCTTCCAATATTAAATGAAAAATATATCACATGGAGTATGGACGAAGTAATTTCTGTCAATTTCTGAATCTGACTGGCTTAATGTTTCTATTGACTCCAGAATATGGATGAGGAGGAGGAGGAGAGATTACCCCAAACATTGATATTGCATTCTGTTTGTAGAAGAATCCTTCTTTTCCTCTTGTTTTAAATACAAAGCTTTTAAAATCCAAATGCTTATCCTTCTAGCACTGGCAACACACAACAAAAAAATTAGTGCTGATGAAAAGTCTTCCAACTTTTTGTGCTTTTATAAGCAGTGCCTAGAAAATTCTTGACCAGTTTCTGCCACATTTAAAGAAAACTATATATACAAAAGGACAGACGAACTATGAAAAGCAGATGAGTGAAAGGGCATGTATTACAGGAAAAGATCCCCCTGAATGCTCTTCAATGTTTTATCTTTAATGATGGTTCTCCTGCCTTTCAAAGCATGTTACACTGAGCACCCTGAAATTTGATGTTGCTACAGGATAAGGCTTGCTGAAATTTGGCTCTGGGTTCTGAAACGTAGTTACTAATGTTTTTTTCCAAAGATTCCAACAGTTCAGACTATGACAAACCATGGACAGACGAAGACAACAGAGAAACTGTGAAGGAAGAGAGGGAGAGTAAGAACGTGTGCCCCTCTGTGTAGAAATGAGTGAATGCTGGAGCCAGAAGCACAGTGGAGTCCCTACAGCCAGAACACCTACATCTGACAGCACTGGCTTGGATAGTGACCAATATTTCTTCACATAAAGCAGCATCACACACTGGCAACCACAGTAGAACAGCACCAAACACTGCTATTTCTGTCATTCACATGAAAAAAAAAAAATTCTAATGAGGTACACCTCTCTGGTGTTTCCCTTTCTTGTGCCTCCCCACCTTCTGAAAAGCTGCCCAAATCTTTTGCAAATTAACTTATTTTAGAGCACTAAGCCTAGGCAGGTGTCCAAACTGGTAAAACATACCATTCTGCCAACAAATTGTATTTTTCTCTTCAGGTGCTTCCACCACTTCTCAATATCATTTCAAAATATAACTGCTGCATAACTTGAATAGCAGGCAGCTATTTCTGACTCATTTATTTTTATACCGTTTTTCTTAACCCATATACTTCTCTGGAGGCATTGAAAACCAAGATTTGATCAGTTATTTCACGTACAGCCTTAAGAGAATGAAAACATCTCAAAGGAAGAATTAAGTATGTTATAGGATTGTGTCTACATCTCTTCTATTTGTGCTGGAACAGGTAATGGTATTCATTATGTACTGTAGATTTCTATACAGAAACCAAGTACCATACTAGTAAGAATGAATGCCACGCAAATATCATTCAGAAATACTTTTTTTTGGTACATTGTGAAAATTTATTATGAACAATACTTTAGAGTAACAACATTTTCAGACACTAAGCTGCTTTGACTGGTATGAAAGTAGAAGTGCAACTTCTGCAGCCACAGAACAGACATGCAAATATAGAGAGTGCAGGTGAAACTTACTTGGATGTAATGTTGCCCTGAGCAGTGACACACAGGTATTTTTAGGAAAAAGCACAATTTCACATGGACAGAGATCAGAGCCCCAAAATTATTTAAAGGCTGAAATCAGGCCTGTAACCTACTACCACCCAACCTAAACAATTATGTGATTCTATTAAAGATAGTACATCTAAGAATAACTTCTAATCATTTGCTATTGTCCCATTTTGTGATTATAATCAGGTATCAACCCCAGGTAATAAATCCTGATGTCTGCAGAAACAGCTGTGCTTTCAAAAAAAAAAAAAATTACCAATAACAGAAAGGTAATAAAAAGATCTAGGCAGATTGTGCAAGAATTTGCAGAGCACATGCACATACAAAAACATTCTCCAGACATTGTGTATCCTTTTTTCTACACAGTGGGTCATGGGTTTAATGCAATTAAAAATTCTCTTGAGGAGTCTCAACATAAGAAAAACTTCACCCATTCTTTTCACACACATTGAAAAATCTTTGTTGGCATAAAACCTACATACAAATTCAGCAGTTACCTCATCACAAAACCTCTCTTCATTATGCTAATGTTTCAATCATAAGAAAAACACCCTGATGTGTGAAATAGTGACATCTCAGTGAGACAGGACAAAGTACAGCGAACTGCAGATCTTTGATCTGGCTGAAAGTGCTCTGCATTCTGATGAGAATTTTTGCTGGGATCCTAGGAGATGAAAGGATTTTTTTAAAGTCTGACAGTTAACAGAAGGGGGGAGGTATTCAGAAGAGAACAAAAAGAGGAGCACTGAAAGCAGATGACATCATGCCTCAAACTGGCCTTTACCATCTTACTGACATGTTCTACAATAGCAGTTTCCACACAGCTATTCTTGAGAGCTCAAGATCCTCTGTGGAGACAGTATGGCTGGAGATCCACTGCTTTAAAAAGATAGAAAATTGGAATAGGTCTAAATATAATACACATATTTTATTTTGGGATCCTAAATGCATTATGGTAATGCCCAAGAATACTACTTTTTGAAACTATGTTCTGCCTCACATTATAGATGGAAAGTCTCCAGTCTACAAAGCTAACAATTACAAGATCTGTCACTCCCATCTCCAGGAAAACCCCACACTGCAAGCATGGAAATGCCATTACTTCCCTCTGATTCTTACCACAGGCCTTTTGTACCAGGAACACCTTCCAACCTTGCAGGAGCCTTGGAAATGATTAGCTTTCCCCTCAGGTACCCAGAGGCTCCAAACACTGGGGAGAGGTATCAAATTTCCCTCTTTATACTCTACAAGCAGCTAAGGGGAAAACCACAGGACTTAGGGAGCATTCTGATTAATTATGTTCAGTCAAACGCACACACAGCCAACTTACCAGGCCATGTACACAACACTTGTTTGCAATAGACTTGTATATCTCAGAAGACATAAACCGTAAAAAACAGACATAAAACCAGTTTTTCTCTGATACTGCTTTTCTCCTGTTCAGAAGTTTCCTCTCCTCAAATAAAAGAAAAATCGTACTTGGAACTTTCTCATTAAGGTAGAAAAAGAGAGATTTCCTGTCAAAGCTTCTCTGCTTCTTAACTTTCCCTCGATACGCCCCTCATCTATGTTTCATGGTGCGGCCATTTATATGGGACATTTTTCTGCATCAAACATCCTCACAGTTGCGAAGACCTATCCTTATAAAAATGCCTTTCATTTTACCTCCAGCCTAAGTGGAAACTGTAAAGACCAACAGTCTTGCAAATACACATATCTCCTATATCCTGAAGCTAGAACGCTTATTTTCACTTGACAGAGAAAATGCTGTTATAATTACGATTTTTACATGGATTACATGAATTACAGACCTGCAGTTTCACTACCTGAATACATATCCATTTTGAGAACAGTTTGGAATGAAGTCTCCTAGAAAACTGATGCTAATATCACCAAAACACAGCATTTTGCAACACCAAAACAAAGCAGCATCACAGGGACACAAAGAAGAAAAATTTCAGCCAGTATGTCTGACAAGCCATGTGACACATCAGTACTTTAGATTCTCTCCAAATGGATGACTAAAATCTCTATCAATGGCAAATGATTATATTTGATATGCACACAGCTATACTCTCACCATAGTGGAATTTTATCTTAGGAAAATTGTAAATAACCTTGATTGCTCTTGAACTGTAACTCTCTCTACTAGCATAATATTCTCTCCCTCTTACTATGGATCATTTTTTATACTTCTAAGTTTTTGTCTTTCTATGCTTCTACGTTTTTGTCTCTTTCTGAACATCTTTTTTTCAAGAAGAAAGAATCTGTAAGTTACATTACAGACACCTCACCATCTGGATTTTATCTGTACCATTTTGAGAATTAACAATTAAAACTACCCCACTTTCCTTTGTATGTCAGGGAAGTCTAAGGTCTCTTGAAATCCCTCACCCTAGAGGGCCTGACTCCATCAGAGAGGAAGTAAGGACATGTGGCATAACATAACACATTCAGGAATGTTACTAAAAGGTACTAGAGGGCTTGCATTAAACTGGCTTTACCTTCTTCTGTTTTCATCTCTGCTGTTGCAAGATGGAAAACTGATTTCTGACCACAGATTCTGATAAGACTAGTGAAATCTTGATCAAAAGGAATGAAAACACCACTAACCTGCCCTCTGTGAGTGATTCTTCTTCCTACTTTATTTTTAAACTACAGGATATTGCTAGTATTAACCCATTTCTATTGTTTCCATCTTGAAGTTCCGAGGTTTGGATACTGTCCCAGTAGCACCACAGAATCAGGGACATCTGAAGTCTAATGCAGTCACATACTTAAAACTGTGCACACACTTAAACCAGCTATCCAGAAAGCACCTTAACTAAAAAAACCCAATCATTATTATTTACAAGTAACAACCTGACATTATTGGTAAGGACGCTCTCTCATGCACTTTGACAGGATGCGTTACTTTCTCCATCACAAAACTTAGTTCTCAAAATGTGTTTGCAACTGTCTGAAAAGAACTAATTTATTCTAGTGATCAGCAATAATTGCTACCCTCCTAATATTGAGAGGTACTGACTTGAAGCAAGCAAGCATTCAACCTGACACTACCAGAAAACCTGTACACTTCAATCAACACAAAAATAGTTGCCAAAAACCGTAACAACCCATGCATAAAGTGAACTGCACAGCTTATCTGGGAAACATACAAGTACTTGACTTGATCATTACCACAGGATGCCCATTTTCATTCTTCCTTGTCTAAGGAAACAAGCTTCCTTGAGTCCTACACTTAGACATCCAAATATCACGTAGCCAATTCAGATAAATAATCTTTCAGAGACCAAAAGAAGTATTAGAAGGAAAAACTGTGAACAAACATGACTACTTGTATTTTCAGCATCTCTAACATAAACCAAAGTTGCAGGTTGCATTAGCTGCTAGCTCAGTATCTCAGATTAACATGCTTGACAGTAGACAATGCCAGAGGTCCAGAGAAGGGCAGCCATAACCATGGAGAAGTTGGCAAGAAAGCCCTTGGCTGTAAGACAAGTTGTAAGACAAGTAGATGTGCATACTTTGCAAGAGAGAAATCAAAGCCAAGAAGCTGCAAAGGGTCAGTCTTCAAAGGACAAGACCTCATGGTATTTACTCGTATGACTCAAAGTTCGTCTTGAGGGGAAAGGATGCTTACTTGTAAAGGTAGTATTCGGCTTGATCCACTTCTTCTCGTGAAGAAATGTTGTCAACAAACTGATTAAAAAAATAAGAAATAAAAGCTTAAAAAAGGAGCACTCACATGAAGCATATTAGAAGAAAATAACAAATAACAAAATACATTTGTCTGGCAAACTTAGCTGTCTGACAGTACTGGAATTCTTCATATCTCAGCTTGCTCCTAATTGTGGTTTCTTCTAGACTGCTAAAACTTGTATCTTTTTAAACTGAGACAGCTCCCTTCCTTAATTCTGAGAAACTTTATGCATCTTGAAAGCCATCTGAAGATGAAACACCTATAGCTCAGTATCCTGTATTTTTGCTGTTCCTTTAAAGCTTTTGCTCTTCAATCATACCCTTTATTTTAAGCATATATTCAGTTCCTTACATTTTTTGCCACAATTTTGAGACAGTTTTGACATGCCTCATTGCTTTTTCCAAAAAGTATTATTTTCCCTATAGTTTGCCTGTTGTGCCTATTCATAGTATATATTCTGAAGCACAGCAAAATTTTATATTTCACTATACTTATAAACAATGGTAAGAAAAAATCAGCCTCCCATGCTGTACAGCACAATTGTCCTCTCATTCACAATCCTGTCTTACAGAACTCCCAGAGCTATCAATTACTTAGATACAAGCCAAGTTTTCAAACAGACTTTGTCTTATGGTAACAGTGAATCCTGTTTTCCTAACATAAGCACAAAGGTGCTGGAACACTACAGCACCTTCATAATGTAATACCTTTTAGTTCAGAATAAACAAACATGTTCTCAAGGCCAGTACATCACTTTACCCTAAGCCTAATCTAAAAACAATAATTCAGCTGACTGGTAGTTGGTCTCCTATTCCTTCATTCTGTTTGCATGCTGTATACATAGAGATCTCATCTTCTGAGTATGGCAAGAGCATGCCTGTGTGCTTTACCTACATTCTAGAAAATAAGAATCTGATGTCAGGTATTGGAAAGTGGGGCTGCTTGACAATCTGAAATGCCATTTGCCCAGAGAGGTCAGCCCAAAGGAGGAAAGGAATAAATCTGATTCATAAAAAGGAGAGGAACACCCATTTCCCTGGTGGACATTGTCTCAGAAGCAGTGGTCAAGAATGCTTGATCTGTGTAAATGCTTGTCCTGTAACTGAACAAAGCGTTCTGTGACTCCTCAGTTAGTGGTGCAAATTATCCTAATTAGTGGTATTACTGAGATAACTCAGCTTCTCTGGATAATTTTGAAGACTGAAATTAGTTTGTTGTTTTGTTTTTTAAACAAATGACTTATTTATTCTCCTTCTTCATTACAAACACTCATTTACACAGGGAATTTAAAAACACGTATCTCTGCTTTTCCTCCCCTTTTCCAGATTATCCCATCCAGAGGATGGAACTGGTTACTCTTCCCAGTAAAAATAACGGCTTTGCTTAACCCATGTCAGCATTTGTTCTGTCTCAATCTACTACAGTGAAAGAAAGCTATAAAAGCAAAATATGTCCACCTCTGCCTCACTCTGAAAGAAGCCTGGAACTGGAGGAAGACAGACAGTGCAGTGTACTAATTCAATGCATTCCCTTAGCAGCCTGGGCTTTTATGCAGTGCCTGAGGAGGTTTTAAAGCTCTCACAAAGAAACCATAGGAAGGCAGGAAACACATAGTAGGGAAATACACAACTCAATAACAGTGAGGCCTAATTTTACTGAGAAAAAAAATCTGTTTTGAAGACCCTGTGGTCTGGGTACTAACTAATGAGTACAAAGTATCAATAAAACAGCTTTATAAAGCGATTTAATAGTATAACAAGACATTTACGATCCCGGAACGCCTAACAGAGGTGGTATCATTTATCACCTCTCAGCTCACTTCATTACACAAGCATTCCACAGTCACTTCTACCAGTTTATGATTGGGATTTTTTTCCTTACCCGGGCTACTGTCAAAGAGCTGACAGGCAGTTTTCTTTCATAGGTTCTGTCCATTAAGTGGGCTAAGTCAGCTGGAGAAAGCAGAAAAAGTATGTGTTTAATCAACTGGCATAACGGGAAAATCTGCAGAGCCATCATATGATTTAGAATAGAGCCTATGTCCATGAAATCAAACTCATGGGGTTTCAGGTTCTTAACATTTCATTCCGGGTTCTTAACACTTCATTTTAAAATTGTATGAAAACAGTACTTCCAAATATTGTTGAAC
>VXBC01011837.1:65176-93779 GCA_013399945.1 Ploceus nigricollis
CCAATGAGTCATCTCCTGGCAGAGCAGTCACTGCTCCCCCAGACTTTTTTCAGGTAAGAGATCACGGTATCATAGAATGGTTTGAGTTGGAAAGGACCTTAAATATCATCCACCGCGAACCCTGTGCCTTGGGGACACCTTCCACTAGACCACGTTGCTCAGAGCCCCATCCAGCCTGTGGCCCTGAGCATGCCCAGGAATGCTAGATCCACAGCTTCTCTCAGCAACTTACTCCACTGTCTCAGCACCCTCCCAGTAAAGAATTTCTTCTTCATATCTTACCTAAACCTATTCACTAATCAAAGCCTTTGACTCTAGTCGAAGGCCATTCCCACGTGTCCTAGCACTACACACCCTTGTGCACGTTCCACTCCAGCTCTCTTGCAGGCCCCACTGAAAGGCTGCAATAAGATCACCCAGAGGGCAGTGTTAATCAGCGTGTCCCCTGCTTGCTACTGTCAGGATATGACATTTAAAAAAAAAACAACAAATAAACGTGCAGCTTCATGAATGTGTATTTATTCTGGGAGGATGACAGCCTTATCCAGACCCTGGGATTCAGAGATAAGGAAAAAGGGGTGCATGGAAAAGAGGTGTATGGCAGAGGGCTCCCCAGCCTAGGGCCTGGCTGGGCTCTTGTCCTGCTGTGCCAGCAGTGCTGAAAGTTTCACTCAGGTTACACCTCTGTTATTCCCCTCAGAGACATGGAGACCACTCTCTCTGAGTGGTGTTCTGCCCATCCCCTTCAGGGACTGGCCATGTAGAGGGTTGCAGTGTGCCTGATGCAAAGGAGCTTGGTTGGTTGAGTTCTCTGGAATAGTCTGCACCACCTGCGCATGCCAGCTCTCATATTCATCTCCCTCCTTTTTCCTTGGCAGTCCCTTTGGTTTTGAAACATTTCTGTAACACTGTAAGGTATGAGTCTAAGGAAGCAGTACAATTCAGCAAATTGAATTCAAGAAAGATAAAGTTCTGCTGCCCTCATCTCTCTGTTGACACTGACCACTGCGTGTCCATGATGTGTGGTGCACTAGTCCCACCCCAAGCACCAGCACGATTTCTGCACCAGCTTTGGAGAGGCCCATGACAAGGATGGTCTTTCAGTGCTAGACCAACAGAGGTCTGTGGGAAGGAAATGGCAGTGTAACACAGGTCAATATCATGCTGAATAAAATGTATTTGTTTACCCATTGGAGCTGTTTCAATTAAATTTAATGGATAAATGTGCCATTTAATGGATTTTTTTCTTCAGGTTTTATGAAGCGTGTCATTATCATGCTTCACTTGCTTAGAAAACAAGTGTTTTTATTTACATGGCCAGTTACATTTTCCTAGGGATATGCAGAATGAGAATAAACAACCTAACTCAGTTCAATACTTGCTCTTGTGCTTTCATGGTTAGAATAATTCCTTATAAGCTAAAACCTTAAAATACTAGATTGTAACAGTGTAAGCTGTTATTGTGACTCTCTGTTACAAAGTCAGTAGTTGCAAAGAAAAATCCTCTGGACACCTGTTTTTGTGACAGCAAAAACTTGTCAAATAGCTTTTGCATGATTCTTGTTTTAAAACAGCTTGCAACACAGTACATGAAATCAGCACCCGAAGTTAATTTTGACATTCTAGACTCAGTGACTGTCTTACCTCTGATGTCTGTATTGCAGCAGAACATTACTAGGTCTCCAGAGTGTTACCACAATCCAAATAATACACTTGTTGTTTTTATGAATTAAAAGAATAAGTTTTTTGTGACTTCCTACTCCATTTGGAGCTTCCAGAATGTTTCATTTTATAGTAGCAAGGATAGCACTTGTGAGATAAGCAAGTTGTGCCACTAGTGAATGATGGAAAACAAAGGAAAAGAAGACAAATCCTTATAAAAGTGTAAAGGAGGGAGCAGGAATTTTGTGCAGAATCTTCTTGTACCTTGGCTTAGTGGAGAGGAATGTGGCCTCTAGTTTTTCTTTTGCACATCCAATAACTAGATACTTCTTCATCCTTGTACACATAAGCTCTGGAAAGCTGTGACATATTATTTGGGTTCTTTTGTCAGTGATGTGAGTAAGTGCAGTTTTTGCAGTCTGCTTTTTAGTGTCCTGTCTCAATGGTCTGGCGTTGCACAGTTGTCTGTAATTCATACATGCTAGGTTCCCTACTATTAAATCATACAGTGTAACATAACACTCGACCTTCCTCTTTTTTTCTTATGGCAGGGAAGCGGTACCTGCTAACAGAAGAAGATATAAAGTTACAAGAATTTCAGCAGATGAAAGTGGCAATTAGAAATGAGCTTCATGGCAATAAAGGTATACCATTTGTTTCATAGTCACCACTTAGCATGAGTCTTAGGAAACAAACAGTCAAAGTTGTAATAATATGACACCAGTTGACCTGACTTAAAGAAACAAATTATGTCTTCCTCTTGCAAATATTTTGTACTTAACGTTTTTGGAAGATCTGAGGCTTTGTAGAATGAAATGTAGTATTAGTTATGCTGTATTGAGAATACGTGTTGAGAAGCTTTCATGTATGTAAGGTGTTTACACAAGACCTGAAATGTTTGTGCCCTCACTTTTCCAACTTTGTTAGCTAGTCTAATAGAAAAAACTATTTCAGTCTACAAACCTTGCTTCAAGTATAATTTCAGCGTCACCCTGATTTTTTAAGATCTTCTAGCTTTCTGATGTTTTTCATTCTTGTTGCAAACTTTCCCACACACCTTCTGTAAACAACTGATTGTTTTGCATTCTTTCATAGAGGTGGAGAAAGTTGATAGATTGGTAGTTTGTCTAGTGTCATTGGAGAGGTGGCACCTTCACCCTTCAATCCACTGTCACTTTTGTAAAACTATAAATACTGGAGTCAGAAAAATAAAGTCTCTTCTTTTTCATCTTTCAGCTGCAGTGTTCACATGTGTGTTTTCTTGTGTCCTATAGCGACATTTCAGCACAGAAAGTTAACATAAAGCTAAACAGTTACCTTACTGTCCAGAAAAGGGCTTTCACTGTATTTTTTTTTTAAATCTGCTCCCTAAATTTTGTTAGCATATTTTTAAATTTTTTTTTGTCTAATATGCGTTCTCACTTGTACATCTGATTCCAAATTATATATGCTACTCAGAATATGAAAAACAAATTCATGTTTTCCCAATTAATGTAGGAGCAGGATCAGAGGATTTTTTCTGATTTTGTCATGCTATTTAAAATGTATACAAATTCCTTTCTTTAAGAAATATAAATATAAACATGAAGCTGCCCTTATTATTTAAGAAAAGCAAGGTAAAACTCCTGGTTTATCATGTGTGGGTGTGCTAGTGATAGAAATTGACAACTGTTCCAAAGGTTGTAGCTAATTTTAAGGCAAGAAGAGACAAATAATCAGATCTAGCTTTATATAAACCACTCTTCTGGGNTCTGCAAAGATACATCAGCAGTAGAGCATATGATTCTCCGTTACAAGTCATTCTGTATTACGTAGAATTTTAATTGTGCAGCTATGAGTCATAATATCGTTATATTTTGCTGGGATAATGATATAATAATGTCATAGTTTATTCATCCTATACTTGAGAAACATTGAATTTACTGCTGGGGGTCAATCATTTCTTCTAAAGCAGGTTAGTAGAAGCCAAATATTTTGCTTTATAGATCACAGTTGACTTTCTGGTTTTGTGCAAACTGTATCCTTTGAAAACTAATGAAAACATTGTTCCAAGTACCTGTTTGTCTGTATGTGTGCGTGGCTTCTGTATTGAGTATTTAATGTTATTCTTGAAAGATGAAAAGAAGTAATTATGGATAGTAATAAACTTGATTTAGAAAGTTTAAAGAAAAGCAGTAATAACTGTTATACAGAATATATAATAGCTATTATTTATTGTTGTTATGACGCAAGTATTAACTACAATTATTTTACAGTAGTTACAATAGTTATACTATTAGCTGCAGCAGTTATACAGTTAGCTAGAATAGTGTAAATGCAGTTCAATCCCAAATATTTTTGAAATTCCTGAACACCTTTGAACACATCACAGCCATTATATGTGCATACTTGTACATATGCATTTGTCTGGCTTCACAGGCTTCAATTCTGCACCCCAGTCTTGAGTAAGGACTTGTATTTGCATGTTGCCACAGATGTGTATTAAGTAACTGTACACATTGTTCTCTGGGGTGCCTGCTTTGCACCTCTTGTGCGGGGTACTAGCTTGGGAAGAGCAGCGACCCAGCAACTGCTGCAAAAAAGTTCATTTCCCAGCCCAAGACGCTGGCAGCACCATGAGAGGAATGGAGCTGCTAGGTGGCACATGTGATTTTAATCTTGTGTGTATCTGAGTCAGAGGCTTGAAATTACCAACTGAAGGACTAGTCTTTCTGCTTGCTTTGTCATAGGAAAATGTGCTGGATGGAGAACCCTCTCTTTTGAAGTAGAAGGGTAGCAACTCCAAGTTTATGGCTATTTAAAGAAATAGGTAGATTATGTATGAAAGTCTTTGTGTGTTCATCAGCTGTGAAGGAATTTAAGTCTTCTGTCTGAACAGTATTGAGTAGAACTTCTTATGGTCATTTGAATGCTGAGTGGAAATGTTTGTTTGTTTGCTTGCCTTTTAGAAAAAGAACATAAAAGTCACAAAACTTTGTTCCTTGTTAAAACTTTTGCATTACCTGATATGCTCCATACCATATATAGTGAAATTAAGTTCACAGTAAACATCTCCTTGGTTTTCTAAGTCTGACATGACTTCATGGAGACATATTGGGATGCTTGTTTGTTAGAAGTTTTATGCAGTTTTCTTGGTGAAAAAAACAAGAGTTCTGCTTCATTGAGTCACCATATTTTAGGTACTAAATATGTAACTCAGGTAATGGAATTGTCTATAGACTGCTGCCATATGTGTTTTATTTTCAGATCAATATTTTAAAAATATTAAAGAAAAACTAAAGAAAAATGGAATCATTCTCAGAAATGAATTTAAAAATTTGCTGCATTTATGTCAGACTTCATCTGATGTGGAACTAGCCAGAAAAATTATTTACAGGTATTTTTAACAATCCAGGTAACACTCTTTTCTGTCTTTTTCTTTTTGCTTTTATTAAATCATCCCAGGCTATATCTGCAGTTGAGGTCTTGCCCTAATTGCAATATGCATAGTTAATCCCTTAGTTTAAGGCTGTATTTTTATTTAAATACTTCAGATCTTCAAACCCTTTAGAGACTCTCAGGTCAAAGGAGAGTTAAGTTATGCAAGCAAAGTAGTGTCCTACGGTATGGTGAACCAGAGAGAAAAATTATCCCACAGCTGCGAGGCAGAGGTCTTCTGGGGCATTCCAGCCAAGACATGCCTGGTTATAAACTGGCCTGCAACCAGTAATCAGTAGATGAAGGTTTTGTGAATGAAAACTTTCCCAGCAAATACAATATAGGGACTATAAAGAAAAAAATGAAATGCTTTATCTTTTTGTTGAGGTACTGCTGCTAAAATAAACTGCTGTAACTTCCTTTGCTGTTGTTCCATGAATAGAAGGTAAAGTAGCTCAGGATTTTCAAGGCAGAGACCCATTCTATTATTCATTCAATGAAGGTTACTTTATTGGTAATAAAAGAGATTATTTATTGCCAGTTAATTTATTTGTTTGATCAAAAAAGAATTTTCCTTAAAATTGATTTTCTGTTATCTATATATCTTTGGCTGGTGAAACTAGGAAAGTGTGCCTCTGTCATTGCACCTACAGATCTTGCTGTCTATTTAAATCTGTTCTCCCTTGGCAAATTCCATGCCCTGTGTGATTAATTTTTTAATCTTTCCCATAGGTACCATGAACAGAATAGAATCACAGCCTTAAATAATTTTAAATTTGGGCCACTCTTTATGAGGCTGTGTTATGAGCTAGACCTTGAAAGACCTGCAGTGGAACTTATCAAAGATCAGGTAATTCCCCTGTGTATGTATTAAACATATTGTTGTTCTTACTATTAGTCAAATATGAGTAATTGTATGCTACACATGAGCCTTGCGTGAGCTGATAGACTTGAAGATGCGTTGCAGTAACAAAGGTATCTATGACCTTAATGTAAGTGTACAGATTACATGTTTTTTTTTATTTTAGCACGGTAATTAGAAGGAAATTAAATGTTAGTTTGATTGGTAACTTTATTTTATTTCTATATAACTGCATCATTTGAATAAAAATTGAATAAAAAGTATTGATGAAAGAATAATTACTTAAATGAATACAGCTGATGCATGTTTTCCTGCATCCTGTGTTGCATTAAATCATTCTTGGAAATGAGCACTTGTGAGTTTTTCTGTGGTAATCCTCTGGAGTTCCTTGGATTACTTGCACCAACAGGTTCACCATGTTGCTATGTACTTCAGTCTCTCTCTGAACACTATAGAAGTGGTATGATACTTATCAGCTCAGGAATTTGGCCATTTTAGTGCTGAAGAAAGTGAAGGACTTTTTCCCAAACATTTCTAAAATTCTGCGTGCACTATTATGGCAAGATAATAATCAGATCCAGTGTGTGCAATAATTGTTGTGACTTCAGAAATCTCTGGCAGCCAATGAAAATCTCACTGATATTAACTCATTAAGGCATGAGATGTGTCTAGCCAGAAACAGGAGAAGTCTTGTTACTATTCTTAAGTTAAGCATGTATAAGAAAGAGTATATGTAGTTTCTGTTATGGTTTGGGTTTTTTTAATTGAGATCTGTATCATTAAGACAGGAACTGCTGTACTTATAGTACATACTAACTGGTGGATAGTAATGTACAGTAACACTTTTCCAGATTCTGCTGCAGGAACTCAATACCTTTGGTATTTTATTTGTCTATTCCCAACACACAGTGTTTAGTGTCCTAAAATTTAATTCCTCTCTCTTCTGGTACTCTTACCATCATCACTCAAGCTCTTATGCTAATCATTTGATATTGTGATTAGCAAAAAATTCATTCAATTTCATGGTGGTGGTACTTCACTCCAAAAGATATTGTTCATCAGCTGCAAACTGTCAATGACTTCTGCTTCCATTGACTTAGAGGTCATTAAAAAAATGATAGTGGGACTCTCTGGGAAATTTCTGTTTAATTTTAGTGAGCTTTTGACCATAATGAGTCACTGGTATTTTAGACATCATTTGACAGACAGACAGACAGTCAGAGAGAGTTAAATGCTGAACTTATAAAGATCAGACTTATTCCAGTAGGAAGACCTGCTAAATGCTGTGCACAGTAAAACTCTTCACTGTCCTGATGTTTTTATGCTTGCTCTATTTCCTCTCCAGAGTTTGCATGGTTTTTTCTCAGACAGTACATCATTCCATATTTTGATGACTATGTTGTTTAAAAAGGGCCATTTTGAAAGTAAGTACTGTATTTGCTAAGGCAAAATAATTTTGGGGAGGATGCTTCTCACTGTAAGTGGTGTGTATGTGTATATATATGTGCATTTGCTATTGGCTATGGTTTTAGATGGCCAAACGTTGTGTAAGTAACTGTAGATGTGAATGTGTTGCATTGTAGTGTGTAATAAAATAGTAGGGTCTATTTGTCTCATATTCCCCACAGAATTCTTGCCATTCAAGTTCCACAGAACTGTTGTTATAAGAGAGCTTTTTCCCCCAAACCTTCTTCACTGAACTGTTACTTTTCTTTGCTTCGTAATTTCCCATTGCATTTTTTCTACTCTATTCAAAATCTGGTTTATGTGAGCTTTGGAATGTTAATTTCCTCAAAAATTTTTTTCTCCACTCTGCATTTGTGTCAGAGCAAGGAAGAGTACTTTGCTACTTGTGTCCTCTCTCAGAGTGGCTACTGCAATATAGAAGTCCAATCCTTCAAACCAGTTTGGCCCTTTATAAAGACGAGGAGAAATCATCTGACCTATTTTAAAAGACTTCCCATGAAAACACCTTAAAGCTTTTCAAGCAAATCCCTTTATTTGATATTTATTGAACACATAACAGCTGGTCTCTTTACATTTGGCAAATTTAATTTCAGCAGTCATCCTAAAACTTGCATCTGGGCCACTGTAAAAGAAACCTAGATCAGCACCTAAATGCAGAACCAGAGAACACAGTCTTAAACTGTGCCAAGGGAAATAGAAGCTGGATATTAGGAGAAAGTTTTTTACAGAACTGGTGGTAAAGTATTGGAATGGCCTGCCCAGGGAGGTGGTGGAGTCACCATCCCTGGATGTTTAAAAAAAGACTGGATGTGGCACTTGGTGCCATGGTTTAGTTGAGGTGTTAGGGCTGGGTTGGTCTCGATGATCTTGAAGATCTCTTCCAACCCAGTGATTCTGTAGTTCTATGATTCAGCATTGTGAAATGGACCATGTGAGTTAATGAGGAGATGTTATGTAGTTTGCCTACAGTGATGGAAGCTTTCTGGGCAGTTAGGAACAGTGAGGGTGGCTTTGTCAAATATATAGAATTTAGTTTTAGATTTTCACATAAAAATAATAGTGGAATAAGGCCATGTGCTAGTGTAAACTGAAAACCTTCTTGCTAAGTTGAAAGAGATCCAAATGACCCTGCATTAAACTTCTGGAGTTTTTCAAATAACAGATTTCAGTTTACATTCATATTTTCAAATAAACTTCTTGAACTCATACCTTATTGAATTGTTTCTTCTTTTCAGTTGTGAGCGGTACAGCCTTAAATTTATGAAGTGAGTAAACCTAATATATTTTTGGTAGGTGCTTTGGAAGTTCTGGTAGAAATGAAAAAACAAGGTATACCTTTCAACAAAGAAACCTATCTACTTGCAGTTGCAATATGCTATAAACTGGTAAGTATTATGAATGAAAAAGTGTTTGAAATTCCTTCTCTATCTCTTCCTTTCTTTTGGATTTTAAATTTTGGAATTTTTGGGGGGTTTCCATGTTTTCCCTGTCATGATTTTGTGTCTAGTGCAAGTATTTTAAACTTGTGTAAGTTCTAAGGTGCTTCATCGTGCATGGTATGATGCACATACGTTGTTTCCCCTACAAACTAATGTGACAAAGCAAATCTCTAAAAGTTGCAGGGACATGAGCATTAAGGAACAAATCTAGTACAGCCTTTGATTTCCTTAGAGTATTCTTTCTCGGTGATGTTTGCATCTCTTCAGACAATACGCTGTGCTTCAGCCTCAGTATTGGTTTTATAGTCTCATTTCCTTAAGGCATGTACATGATATGTTCTATTTGCCAGACATCCCCCATCCATTTCTCCCTTCCCCCTACAAGCAGTCTTGAACCATTTCTGTAATTGTACACAAATTTGACAAGGAATAGAGTTGTAATCTGTTCCCTAGGCACCTGATGAAAATGGACAGCTGAATGGAGAAAAGAAGCATAAATTAATGCCTTTAGGTAAACAGGCAGCCCCTTGAGCTTGCCTGTATGTTTAGCTCAAAGAAAAAGAGCATGAGCATGGTAAGAAACTAGAATATGTCAGTGAGTGTTTTCTTAGAACTGTTTCCCTTTCATAGCAAAGTGAGATCCCAGAACGTTTTTATTTTGATCTTTCTCTCCAGATTTGAGTCAGTTCTGCAGTTTGAAATTTTAGTGTGAACTTTTCCAAAACTCATTTGGAAACTCTTCTTCCATTTCCTCATCTTTTATAAAGACACCAGCTGGGGAAAAAAATTATACCACTAGACTAAACTTTCTCAGGTTTCTCAGTTAACCATGCAATGAAACTGAGTGCATATGTGATAACAAGGAGATAGCCTAAAATGGTACCTCAGTACTGCTGAGGTTTTTCTGAAGTTCTCAGTTCCAATGAACTAAGCTGCCTTTAGGTCTGCTGTAGCTTCTTTCCCAAAATGTTTGAAAGTTTTTTTAACATGGCCTGCAGTTAGAATGCTGGGATCCAAGGTATGTGCAACAGGAATAGGTTCCCAAGGCTTCTTTTTCTTCTTCTTCTGGCCCTACGTATATTTTCAATAGAGAATCTGGCCCATTATTACTGTTGATAAAAAGAGAGGGGGAGATGATTCTACACTGTCATCTGTCTGGGTTGAATAGTCACAATAAATTTGTGGGGCTTTTTCACTACAATAAAATGCTATCAATGGGAAAGTAAGCTGTAGTAACCCTTTATGCACTAAATAGGATTAGGTGGAGCTCTTTTAAAAGCTTAATCTATTGACTCATCTCTTAGGAGGAGAAGGAGAAAATGTGAAGCTCAAACTTGCTTTTTCTCATGGCACAAGATAAGACATGTCAGAAAAAATCTTGAAGTATCTTCAAGATGTAGTACTCAAATAATAGAAATAAAGGTACTGGTATCATTAAAAGCTTTGCTGGATTTTTACCATTCTTGGTTTCTTTTGAATAACCTTGCCAGAGACCAGTACAGAAAAATGTACAAGGCTTAAACTCAAATTATTTCCAGTGGATAAACAAAGGAATTAATGTTTAATCTTTGCACAAAGGTATTTTTGAGGTCAACTCTAAAACACTTCTGGGATGGTTTAAGTCTCTCTAAGGCACTGCCATACCCTGAGGTAACAGATGGTCTTTCCTTTAGTGCAGGAAAGAGCTATAGGCCTTTTGATGATAACAAAGTATTTATGTAATAATAATCAATCTTCTGGAGGTCAAAATGTTTTTAAATTTTCAAGGAACATATTTTGAACAATATTTTGCAGGAATGACACTTTGAATACTAGGAACAGAAATCAACACCAAATCTGAGGACTCTTATCCATACTGATGGTACCAAGTGTTACAAAACCTTCCTGCTGCCAGCTTTTAGGTTTGACAGATACTATTTTGTTTGGGGTCCAGTCAGTTCCACTTGTGATTTCCAGTGTGAGCAGCATTGGTTTGGAGAGTTGATAGTTTGAGAGGTAGCACACAGCTAAACTCATTGCCTTTTAATATCGCCTGTTGAAAATTCCCAACAATAATAGAGGCCTTCTGTGTTGGAAGACAGATGTCTAAGCTGTAATATTAGAATATATACTTTGGAAGCATTTTTCAAGAATTAATCCTTAAGAGAGGCTAAAAATGGCTGAATGTTCAAATTCACACATAACACAGATTTCTTTAGTGGAATGGTACTTGAAAGTTCAAAGCTTAGAAAATGTTGATTTTCAGTAACTATCTAATGTAGCTTTTATAATAAAGTAACAACAAAAATTAATCTTCCTTCCTGATTTAGAAATTATTTGAAAGTGAAAATGAAAATGTCTGTTTGTTTAGGATACTGCTGGGGCTGTTTCATCTGTTGCAGTAGCCCAAGAAATTAGGGCAAGGTATAGTTGTTGAAATAACAGAAGTTATTTTTACCCTCTTGTGACCTCTGTCACTTCAAATATCATATTTTTATGTTGTGTTTCTCAAAAAGAGCTGCTCAGAATCTGCTTGCTTGGGTTCAGATATGTATTGCCTTTGTGATTGTACAGTATGTTGACTTCTGAATACCTTCTGAATATGATTGCAGGTGCTTATAGTCCTTTCAGGTAACCAGAATAACAAGCACAGCTTCCTCTGATATTTCCATGCAGAGCAGCCCAGAGTCTTCCAAAATCTCTGTGAGACTGCTTGAAGAAGCACAGCTAAAAGGTGACATGTTACCAGTGCGAGCATACTGCTTTGCAGTGGCAACTGCTCTCAAGCAGGTACGGTCTCTTTGATTTTGATTGTGCCTGGGTCTCTGTAGAGAGAGAGGAATACTCTCTAGTTTTGTTCTAGACAGATAGTGAAAGGAAGCTAACATGGAGAAAGCATAACTTTGTAATAGCTTCAAGTATTGGAACTTTTAGCCTCCTGAAAAAGTAGGATTATAGACAACGCTCACACAAATTGAATATGGACATTTCTAAATCTAAACATATGTCTTGAGTCTAATGCACACATATTTTGTGATAATACCATCTACAACATTAAAAAAATTATAGAGTTAGGTGTCACCATGGATCAAGTCCTGCAGATACTGCTGCTTAGTGGTAATTTCCTTTAAACAGGATTTAAATGATAATTTAAAGTATTTGTGCAATTCTCTCTTTTAAATGTTTGTCTTGGGAGGCAGACTCAAGGGCTTTGATGTGTATTTCGCTACTGCTGGGGAGGTGGTCTCCACAATATCTTTCTGCCCAGGGAGGTTTTGCTTTATCTCATATGCCTAAGTACTGGTATGAAGAGGCTCTGGCGCAGCACAGGGTGAAAAGTGGAGCAGGAGAATAACTATTAGGAAATTCTAAACTTTGGAATAAAGTTTGGATTTCTCTGCCATTAATTTATGTATGCAGGTTGGGTATGTCCTGACCTTCTCTGTTTCGTGTTAAAATAGAGGTCAGAGACACTGGAAGTGCTATAAATTTGATCTTACTCACAAATTTGGATGAATGGAGTAGAATTGTTAAAAGTTCTATGCCCTCTGTGGTCTTTTTTGCTCTGTCTGTGCAAATGGAGACACTGAAAAATAGCATCATTGAAATAAATTTATTCATTTGTACAATGACATGATAAAATTCTTGTTTTGCAAATGGAATAATGCTCCACATTACATTTAATTGTTCTTTAAGCTGAATGAATCTTGACAGCACTGCTTGTTGTAAGAGAGATGTTTCTTGATCCCAAGTAACATTGCTTGGTCTAGTAAATGTCAGTGTAACATTTACTGTCTATTCAAATCAATTGATGACATAGATACAGTACTGTAAATGTGGATGTCCAAAAGGTTAGAAGGGCTGGGCAGTAACATATGGTGCATTTCATTACTCTGACATATGTTGAACTGAGCATGTGTGTAAACCTTCCATCTTTTAGGTGATCTCATGCTCAATGGTGATTAATGTGACAGACAAACAGAGTATTAAAGAGCCAGATGACATGGGAGCTCCAGCATGGGGTATTCCTTTTGCAGGCTGGATTCTGTTTGGTGTCTGTGGGTCTTGGTAAAGGGGTTCTAGATGCTGCATTGTGATTTATTGAAGAGTTGTGAAGGACTGTTGTGCTTCTTTCATTGTGCAAGTTTATGACACGTGTATGACTATTTTTTTATTATTTATGATTCCTTCCCAGAACGATGTAGCACAAGCCAAATTTTACTGTTCCCAGATAATGAGAACAGAGAACAAACTATACAATAATCTTAAAGTAAGTATGCTTGCCTTGCATTAAAATCTTGCAGAGTATGCTACACTGGCCAATAAACTCCCAAGTGCAAAGTAACAGAAGACCAGCCTCTTACTGGCACAGGCATGTGTTGGTAGTATTGCTGAACTTGTTTTTGAGCCAACAGACAATTTCTGTCAGTTGGATGACTTACATTCTGAATTGTTAACAATCTCCACTCACTTTTTAAAATCACTTCCTACCACAGGAGGGAATGTAAAGTAGACCAATCCTACATCTGTGAGCATAGACCCATGAACAATTTCTAGTTATGATTTTTGCTTTCTAGCTCCAAAATATTTTAAAAACCCAGCTCTAAGTAAATGCTCTGCCCAGTTCAGGCCTCCTTAAGCCCTGGACACTGTAACCACACGTGTTCATACAAGATTTTCTTTAGTTGTGCAGTCTACAATCTGAGAGAAAGTCTGCACGTGCCATGTAAGTGACCTCTAAACTATGGTAAAAACCACTTTATTCAAGAGCAGGTAGTGCAGCTCCATCAGAGGAGCTCTGCCTCAAGCCTCACCCTTCCCTTCCAGGTCCCAGTTGGTAAAAAAACTGCAAACATTTGATGAAATTGATAATTCCATCTCTTTCTTTGCAATGGATGGATTTTTCTTGGTTCACTGTCTGGAAATGTATTTTGCCCTCCTTTTCTTCATGTCTTCCTCAAACACTTTTGTAAAAATTTGCATTCTAATGTTATCTACTATTTGTGTGGTTTGTTTTTTTTTTATTTTATTTTTAAGGTCCTTGTCCAGCTCAGATCTGGTTTGCTAAAAGAAGTAATAAATACATTAGAGGCAGCAGTGGAAGTAGATACTCCTCCCTTTGTGAAAAGAACTGAGTTTTCTGAGCAGGTGGTAAGTGTACAGTGATGAGAGAAGGTTCATGGCACGGGGCTAATCCATGACAATGGTGGTTCACCTACAGAACTCCAGGTACCTGAGTTCACCCTGCTCTAGTTGTTTGGGTTCTGGTGCATTCCAAGGCCAAAGCAGCTGGGCTGGCTTCCTCTACTGTTGGACAAAACACTTAGCTGCTCACTTCATTTTTTATTTCGGATCTTGCTTCTAGAAGCTCATATTTCATCTGAATGTAGGTGACACTTTCCCTAGTGGCGTTAAATGATTTGATCCCTTGCCTCCTATGCTATTTTCATTTCATATGAAGTGAGAATAAAGTTTCTGGTAACAGCGATATTGTTAGGTTGGTAATTAATAACTAATATGCAAAATAATAAATATTAGGAGAAGGGGAGGGCCAACCTTTCAAAACACAGCCCATATATTTTAACTGCTGTGTTGAAAAGAAATCCTTTAAACAGCATTTTGTTTGGTAAAGTCATTGCAATAAACATTGCACATGTTAGTGTTGTATTTTTACTTTGTTTGGGAAATGTTTAGCTGCCAAAAGAAGACTAAGCATTTGTCGTAGCTGTCCCTTTCCACAGAAGTTTATTGATAATAGTATTTTTTAAGGGACTTACCTAACACTTGTACTCATACTCTTGTGTATGGCAAACAGAACTTCTCAGTCTTCTATAGTCTGAATTTTATGTATTTGTACTGTCCTGTGCATTTACGAAGGTACATCATAATAATTAGAATTGTGCTGATCTGGAAAGTAGATTCCAGGAAGCAATTATGTTTCCTGGATTAAATAGAAAATAATTGTGTTTGTCTGTACTAGGACAACTCTGAGGAAGTTTTAAATCTAATAAACTCTCTTTAATAGATTAACCAGTGCCTTTCCACCATTTTGTGGTGATGCATAATGTACTCTTCATAAAATCCTCATCTTAAGAGTCATTGCCTTAGCCACCTATCTTACACTATGTACTTTTTTTTTTACTATAAGTTATTGCTTTTCTTCAGTGTGGTGGTAGAATGAGAACTCCACTTGCTGAACTGTAACAATCTGTCATTTTCTCTTCCTTAGCTGGCTGCAGTCAGGGAAAAGATGGAAGAGAGCCCTGACCTTTCTGTCAAATTAGGAAATATTTATACGAAACTACAAGCTTCAGGACAGATAACCATGTGCACAGTGGAAGACATGCTTTTCCAGATTCCTAGTTCAAAGAAGACCATTGCAAAGCTTTTAAATCAGAAACAATTGGGCTGTCAGGGTGCTAATCCACTTTGGTCAAATCTGTTGTTAGGATAGCTCAGTATTTGATGCCAAACTGAACTGCCGATAGCATCTCTTAAAATCCAGGTTCAAATAAAATGTCTTTTCCCTTTTTATACAGTGAGCAGTTTTAAGTTGTTTGTATAAAGTTTCATTTTAAATACAGATCATGTAGCTTCCGTGTTTCAACTTTGATCCTAAAAACAAGCTGCAACTGTGGGTTTTTGTGTGTTGTTCAGAAAAAGGTTTGACTTTTTCCTTAGGCTCTTGTATCAGGATTTTCCTATGCTAAATATTCTGGAAGTGAATGGATGGAAGTGAGCAAAGTGGTATAAGTATCTGACCTGTATTCTGTGGTTCATGAGAAGAAAATTTGGTCTTCATCGGATTAAATGTTCTGACTGAAAGGATAGAGGCAGGCAAGAGTCCAGATAAAAGAGCGTGGAAGTGCTTGAACTGTTAATTCAAAGTCTGTAGATCTCAAGAGAATCAGGGGGAAGCATGCATCTTTTGTTCACTTTAATGTATTTTTCTTCGAAAGAAATATATTCGTATTTTTTCCTGTCAACCAGGATCATGGAAATGCCGTGGGAATTAGCGAGGTAACCAAGTGGTTGCTTTCTCACTTGAAGGAGATTCCTGATCAAAAGTCACTCTCAGAGTGAGTGACTGCACAAATTGCTTCCTTCTCATTTTCTGATATTAAGATGCCTTGGATAAGCCAATCTTGATGCAAATTTGCAACTAAGTCATAAAAAGTTTTTTAGAGCAATTATGATCACACTTTTAGCTATAATTACACCATCTGCATAGTTTACCCTATTTTTTGATTGAAAAAAAAGTACAAAGAAGCTTTACTTTTTCCAGCTTTATGACTCTAGATCAAATGTGCTGGACTCTAGCAATAAAAAGCTGTTTGTGTCTGTGAGTCCTGTATACCCAAGAATCTGAACTCGCTCACCATCCGGAATAGAAGGAGCTGGAAACAGATATACCTTGGCTAACATTCATGTGCCTTTGGGTGCCTTTGCATGGGAGATGGTGAACACGTTGATAAAAGAACTTGGCAGTCTCGTGAGCAGAAGACTAGGTGGAACTCAGCTTGATACTTGCCAAGTTGGGCTGCATTATCTCTCCTCTACCTTCTGTTTATTTATTTTGTCTCTGCCCCACTCAAGCAAAAGTCATTACTCAGAGTATATTTTCTGTGAATAAATATCTGCATCGATATCACTGAGGCCAGTGAGACACCGAAGAAACAAGAACACATCCGTGCTTCAAAACAAATGTGGCTCCAGTAGGTGGGATGTTTCCTTCTGAAGCTCTAGCTCTGTAACTTATTTCTTTGGTCACAGTGTGTCTTGTTAATATTTAAAATGTACAAAAACTGTTACAAAGTAGATGGAATTTCATGCAAGTGAAGAATAACACAAAGTGTGTATTGCCCTTCTGTGAATCGTGTGTACCCTTTTTATGATTGGTGGCGTAGACTAAAGTACTATATACTTTAATCTAAAAACACAGATACTACTTTTTCTGTAATATTGTGTAGTATGTAATTCCACTTGTAGTTTTCCCTTTGTTGAAAATTCTTTCAACATTTCCAATACTATGTGGACCCTTGAGAAGTTCTCAATCTTTTCTCCATAAATAAATTTGATATGAGATTTGTAATGGCTGCTTGCAGTGTGGCAAGGATTAGTGGCAAAAAAAATTTAAAGGAATTAATTACTGTTCAGTTTACTCTGTTTGTATGGACAGGAAAACCGTCTGGTGTCATGCAGTACAATCAGGACAGCTGTTTGGTGTTAAAAGTGTATAAATGCCATGTTTTTAAAAGTCATTAAAGACAGTTTGACCCATTTAGCCTTACATAGCAAATAAATAAGGTCAGTTCTATTTAATTTCTTAACTTGGCACTTTAAAACTTGTATTAATTGCAAGAAGTTGTTGTATCCTAGGACTGTGATGTGTGCTTGTTAATTCTAATCAGAATTGTTTAGCTTCCTAACTAATGCTGTATCCTACCTGCAACTTAAGTAATCATAACTTTAATTAAAATTGTGAAAATATTTGATGTTTTCCATTCTTTTTCCTCTTGACTACTTGTTTTCTTGAGGTTATTGTTTTCTTGAGGTTTATTTGTAAGTTGATTTTTTTTTTAAGGTAGTAACATCTTTGTCTTGAAAAAGAAAGGAGATGCACTTAACTAACAGTACTTCAGTAGAAGAAGAAAACAGGGACTTAAGATTAAAGGATAGGTTCAAAGATACACACACAAAATTCAGACAATTACAGTTAGAATATTGGCTGTTGCTCTAGAAGTGTGGTAGAAGACTGCTAACATTTTCCCTTAGGAAAAAAAAAAAAAGCTGGGGGAAATAAGGAAGTTTCATATTTATGCAGCTGATTTCCAGCTATGTCTAATTTGTGTCATACAAGTCCCAGAGTCTGTTATTTGGGTAGTCTTGGATTTGGGTGATTATTTATGGATTCACCTTTTGGTGCATCAAGATTCAAAGCACACTGACTTTTGTGTTGAAGAGTCTTCAGTCTGATGCTTAGTTGAGTGTACTTAGCTGGTGTTGAATCCTGGTATCCCAGCACCCAAGATCAGGAACCCAAATTTGTCTAAAGATAAGCAAATACTTAGGGGTTTTGCTGGATTAGAGTGGCTGGAATGTCAAGAGCTGATTTGCTAGACAGCTCTCATGGAGACAGCCTCAGAAAATAGGATGAGCATTGTTACTGGAATTGATACTCAGTTTTTATCAATTTTTTAATCAATTTTTAACCTTGAACTCAAAGAGAAGTCAACATTCTTAAAATCAATTAACTTTATTTTTAACAATCTGAAAAAAACCCCCAAGGCATTTACATTTCAAAGTGAATTGCTGCATTTTTTCTCTAGGTTTCACAGCAAGAGATTCTGTAGGAAGTGCTGCTTAATATTTTATGTGCTGTAAGTAGCTATGGTGAACATCTGAGAGCTCTTTGGAGTATTCTTTTGTGGAAAAGTATTGCTCTTTATCATACTCAGATGTTCTTCCTCCAGTAAAATGAAACATGAGTTTTGTGCATGTCCTTGCACTGCAGCAGCCTTTTGGAACAATGATCCAGGAGACAGCAGATGGCGTTTCTTGACCATACTCTCCTGCCAACATTATTTCCAGGGATGGCCTGCAGTGTCACTTATGTAAGGCCAGGGCAGAATGAATTGTTTGCCCTATATTTAACGTGTGCCATCTTAAAATGGAGAATCCACGCAACAGAAAGCTGCCTTGAATTGTTAGTAATAGTTGGCAAACCTAGAGATTTACGGCACTTATTTTGAAATTTACAGCATTTGTTGGAATAACTCATCTTTGTCAATGATCACATGTAGAGAGTTTACAGTATTCTGTGGAAATCCTAATCAATGACCTAGATGTCAGGCTGTTGATGTTGCTTCTTGTACACCAATGACAATTATTAATTCTTACATTGCTATACCTTTAAGAGAAAGTTGGACCCCTTTTCTTAGTTGGATTTTGAAAGCATTCATTTTTATATTCAGATAGGATCTGGATTGTATGCAGTCTTCAAAGGACTGACATTCCTCTGCTGTAGATGCTTCTGCTTTTCTCCATGAGTTAATACTTTGTTGTTTTTCATATTTCTTTCCACAAACATCTTGAGTCTTGGAGAGGAAGGTTCACCTTTTTTTTGTTCTTCTCTCAATTTAATTTTATTCAACACAATAAAAAGGCAGGTGAAAGGGTTAGTCATTGCAGGAAAGATCAGGAATGCTTTCAGGCCTCAAGAAGAGCCTTCAAATATTTAATGAACCTTCTAAACAAGGTAAATAATGTGAAGTAAAAATGTATTTCAAGTTTGCAGCAGTATAGAAAGGGGGCACACCTACCATGCATAGGTCTAAAGACACACAGCTTTGTTATTCTTTTGGGCTTTTTTTCAAGGTTGCTTCAGATTTGCATCCTTCTAAAATTTTTTGATTGTGAAATGAGACTTGTTTGTTTGTTTTTAAATGACATCTGTTGTGGCTCCTTGCATGCCCCTCTATTGTCAGATTCTCCTTAGAATAAGTTTTTAAAAGAATATGTCATTCAACACCTTCATCTTCTGTTTCTTTTAGCCTGCTGCTTATGAACAGCATTTTGAACTCAGCAAGTGTCTGGCTGCCTACTCGCAGACTACTTTCTAAGTAATTTCATTTTCATCTGAATGATAAATTTAAGCAGCAAGATGAACTAGGGAGACTTAAAACTGCTACTGGTACTACTGGTCCCATGTTTTGTAATGTGAAGTATAGTGCTATTTTCTTACCTGTCTTTGCTTGTGCTATTGAAGATGGCTGGCTGTAGACCTCCAGGAGCTTTTGTTGAGTCTTTATGCAGCTGTCTGGATCTCCTAATAATTCCAGCAGCATGTACAGTAAAAACTGAGATAGTCTGACCTACCAACTCCCCAAGCAGAGATGCTGGTTTTTTCCAAGTATAGATGCTCTAACTACAAACCCTTGTGTATGGTACTCTTGTGTACCATCAAATAAGGTCAGCTTCAAAGTTCTTGTGCCAAGCAGCAACTCAAAATAAATGCAGGAGCACTGATATTAGGGGGAAATGGAGTTAGGAACAGATCAGATGTATGGGATCAAAGTCACTTGGGCCTGAACCTTGTGTCTGCATGAAGGATAAAAGCCCTCTGTTAGTTAAAGGAGACTCCTTCCTATGGAGATAAAGGCAGTAATCCAGCATCCAGTCTGGAATGTGTGGAGGTGCTTCTCAGGCTTGCTAATCCTCTGGATTTTTACCCTTTGCTGATCTTCCATGTGGGCACCTGCAATGCTGCTGAAAGCAACCTGTAGTGCATTAGGGATGGCTACACTTGAGAGAAGGGTAAAGGGCAGGTGGAACAGATGATGTCTGTCAGATCCTGACCAGGAGAGAGGGAAAAGTCTAAGTGGACTAAGTGTGACAGTGTGCCAAAGCTTGGCTGCATGGCTGGTTTCACAGACAGGCCTTTGGTTTCTGTGACCGGTCATAGAGAGAACTGGTTGGGGTATGCTTGACAAAGGGGGTCTTTGCAAACAAGCTTCCTAACCTAGTGAGGGTGGCTTTACATGAGATATGCCAGGAAGGGTTACCATTACATGGAGAGAACTGAGGGCACAAGAGAAAGTGCAGCTGAATGTGGCAAGCAGCATGACAGGGAAGGCTCTCTCACTTCCCTATAAAAGCAGTGCAACTTGGGACCCATCTCAAATGCTTGTACACAAATCTATGAGCATAAGGAATAAGCAGGAGGATTGTGTATACACAACTGTAGATCTAAGTCCTTGTTAGAATTATGGTGATGTGGTAGGATAGCTCTCATGACTATAGTGCTGCACTGGAGGGATGCAGAAAAGACAGGGTGGGTAAGGATAGCAAAGAGGAGAGGTTGAGCTCTGTATAGAGCAGGTGTGTGGTTTTTGCCTTGGAACACGTGATGAGTGAATAGTGAGTTTTGGGTAAGGATCAGAGGACAGACAAGCACAGGGATGCTTCAGAGGTTATCTGCTATATCCTGCCTGATAAAGAAGGTGTGCGCGCACACACACAAACACAGGTGAAACATTCTTTAAGCAGCTGGAGAAAGTCTCAGTCACAGACCCTAGTTCCTCTCTGGGCCTTAGTCACCCTGCTGGAAGGACAGCATAGCTGGACAAATCAGTCTAGGAGATTTCTGAAATGTACTGAGGGTAATATCTTGGTCCTTGTGACAGAGGAACGGGTAAGGGAAAATGCTCTCTTGGACCCATGACTCATAAATGCACAATAATTGCTGGATAGTCTAAAGGGCAGCATTGTTTGCTGCAGTAACCATGAGTCCTGTGGAGCCAAGAGTATAAAGTTTAAGATCCTGAGAGGAGTAATCTAGATCCAAAACTTCAGAAGAGTAGGGTTTGGCATGTTCAGGCACTTACCTCCAGGTTCCTGTAGGAAACTGCCCTGGAAGGAAAATGTCTAGGGTGATCTGGTCGATCTTCAGAGCACTTGAATGATCTGTCTCAATGTGTGTAAAGTCAAGCAAGCTGGCAAAGGGCCAGAATGAATACAGAGCTCCTGACTGAGCTCAAACACAAAAAAAAACTGCACATGGAAGATGGAGGCAGGGTAGGCTACTGGGGAGGAATGCAAAGACATTGCCTGTCCATTCAGAAATTAAGTCAGGAAAACTAAAGCTTAGTTGCCCTTGAAATTAGCAAAGAATGTGAAGGTTGGCAAGAAAGGTTTTTTTCTGGGGATACTGGCAACAAAAGAAAGTTTGAGGAGAATGTGGCCCTACTGGTCAGTGGGACAGGGGAACTAGTGACAAATGACAGTGAGAAGACTGAGGCAGTCTGCCTTTTTGCCACCAAGCTTGTCAGAGGAAAAGAGGCTGAGAGAAATGGGTTTGCTCAGCCTTAAGAAGAGAAGGTTTAGAGAAAACCTTATTCCTGTCTACAGCATCTGATGACAAAGAGATGGTGGAGCTAGACTATTCTCAGAAATGCATGATGATAGGATTGGGCACAATGGACACAAGTTGAAACATGGGATATTCTGGCCAGGTACGGTGATAAAATAAGTTATCATAAGGGAGTTCAAATACTGAAAGAGTTTACCCAAAGAGGATGTAAAATGCCTATTCTTGGAGGCCTTCAGGACTCACGTGGAACCTGGACATGGCCCTAAGAAACTTGACCTGATTAGACTTGCTCTGAGCTGGGGTTTGGAGGTCCATTTCAAACTGAATTATTCTCTTATACACCTGGATGACCTACTGCCTATCCTGTCTTGTGAGAAACATGAAGATTTCATATTACCAGAACACCATGATGTAGCTGTCTTCTACACAATTGTACAGAAAAGGTTCTCTTTTTAGTCTCTTTGATTCTCAGACTGGTGACTACCTATCCTGGCCCTAATGCTCACTTGAGATGTCAGGCTTATGAATTACAATGGAAGTTCTGGACTCAAACCTAGCCTCTCTGTTGCCCCTTTTCTACCAGAATATAGCAGTGCAAATTCCCAAATCATATGACAACCATGTGCTCTACAAATAGTCATGATGATAGCTAGTCTGGCTAATTCCATCACAAGGGGATGTATGATTGCAGCCACCAGCCCCTGTATCCACTCCAGCACCTGGCCCAGAAAAGAAATTGCCATCTTAGTTTACACGAGGGTAGGTTTTTCAAGATTTATATTCTAGGTAGACTGTAAGTTGAACTTTTTGTGTCCAGTTTCCTAAGTGGTAAGCTAGTCCTTGAACTTTTTGTGTCCAGTTTCCTAAGTGGTAAGCTAGTCCTTGTTTTCAGTTTTTCTGTGCAGCTGAGGGAAGTTTATGGAGTCTCACTCTGACCTGTGTGAGCTGCTTGAAAAGAGATTAGGGCCTCACCCATATCCAGCAGAAACTGCAACATCAAAATGAAATATAAAATCACTAGTCATGTGGCTGCTAGGCAATTCAGGTTAGCAAATGATCATGTTTACTTTAGGACTGGACATATCTTGTAGCAGGAGACTTGGCAGCACCAATCTTGATGGAAAATTTTAGAAAAGAATATTGGAAAAGATAACTTAATAGTAACGCTTGAAACATCTGAGTGAGAATTCCCATGGTTTAACCCCAGCCAGCAGCCAAGATCCATACAGCTGCTCACTCACTCTCTCACCAGAGAGACTGCGGAGTTAATTGGAAGGATGAAAGCTGGGGAACTCATGGGCTGAGAAAAAGACAGTTTAATAGGGAAAGCAAAGGCTGTGCACACAAGCAAAGCAAAACAAGGAATCCACTCGCTGCTTCCCATGGGCATGCAATGCCATGGCAGTTCTCTAGGAGAGCAGGGCCCCATCATGCAAATGCTGCATGCATACTGGGGAAGGCAAATGCTATCCCTCCAGATGTGGCCCCACTCCTTCTTCCTGTCCCCACTTTATGCACTGAGCTTGGTGCCACATGGTCTGGAGTATCCTTTGGTCAGTTTGGGTCACCTGTCCTGGCTCTGTCTCCTCCCAGCCTGCCAAGCACCCCCAGTCCCCTCCCCAGTGTGGCAGCACCAAAAGCAGAAAAGGCCTTGGCTCCGTGCAAGCCCTGCTCAGCAATAACAGAAACATCTCTGTGTTATCAACTCTGTGTTCAGCACAAATCCAAAACACAGCCCCATGCCAGCCACTGATATGAGAATTAATTCTACCTCAGCCCAAACCAGCACACCAAGTAACAACTCCCTTGCAACTATTCCATCCATAAGTACTTACAAGTGCTCTAACACTTCTTTCAGCTTTATGACAGTAAATGAATCTTGCTCTGGATGACAAGATTTTAATAATGGGGTTTTTTTTGTTGCTGATTTAATTGTTAGAAAGAGTGGTCATGCAGTCCTTTCAGGCATCATGTGCTGCAGAACTGGAGACAGAGAGTCCAGCATAACTTAGAAC
This sequence comes from Ploceus nigricollis, assembly GCA_013399945.1. Classification (NCBI taxonomy): domain Eukaryota; kingdom Metazoa; phylum Chordata; class Aves; order Passeriformes; family Ploceidae; genus Ploceus; species Ploceus nigricollis. Next base: position 88,889 of record VXBC01011837.1, read on the forward strand.
AGGAAAGAGAAGCAGTTCACAAATTCACTTTACAGAATTAAAAAAGTCCTAAGTTTATGCTTAAACATGAGCAAAATAGTTTGGGAAACTTCTCATCCTCCTTCTCTACAATACCATCACTTGGGGAGGGGTAAAGGGAAGGGAGGAATAAAAAGGAGAAATAAAAGGCAGAGACATTGTTGAGAACTTCTTCTTTATGTTTGAAGCTTTATCAGTTCTCATATCAGAATGACAGAAAAAGAGAACTGTGATGGAGAAAGGATGATACATCTACAGAATTGCCATAGTGGTTAGGTACTTTCAGGGGAAATTCAGACCACAAAATTTGCTCTGCTGCACTTTTACTACCCTTTGGAAGGGTTTAGTACTTGTAAGCATTAGCAAATAAAAGCTTTGAAACATTTCTCACAAAATGCTAAGAAAAGCATATGCTTGAATTTAGGAAAGAACCTGCAATGTCTCTTACCCTAATGCAGCTCTTTATGGACAGTCACACAGACGAAAACATCAGCATGTCAAATTTCAGGCCTGAGAGTTTACACCCCATGTACCTTTACATCCCTTGAGTTGTCATGTATCTTTATCTTCTGTGCATTTCCAGACAAAGTTTCCTACCTTGAAGAATGTGATGGGAAAAGTGTGGTCCCTTGTAATATTTACATTACTAAAGACAGTTTTAGATTTTTCCTTGTTTTTTAACGTGTGTTTGTCACTATCTTAGAGACACCTCTATTTTGAGTTGATATTTTTTTTTTTAACAATCACTGAACTATAGAGTAACTTATAATGGGAGAGGTTTCTGGACATCATCTTGTCCCACCCTCCATTACACATCAGCAGAGAATAGCATGAAACATCATCAGAGAAAGAAATTAAAAGCCTTGCCTGTGCAATTGTAGCCATGTGCATGTAGCTGCCTTTTTTACCAGTGAAATCAACCTTGTTCTTTCACTTTTTATTCCTTTTAAGGAACACGTATTTTCAGTTAACTCACTTGCTTTGCACATGATTGCAGGTAGCTCCTGTTCTTGCCTACTCCCAAAACGACTGTGACTGTTTTAAGTATGGGCTGAGAACCACTCCAAATTAGGGCTTGCAATATTAACTAGCTTTTACTGTTTTGTCCCTAAGCTGGGGTGCCTAAAAGTATCCTGTGATCCCCAGAGAGTGGAGCAAAGAGCTGTTCTTGTACTGACAGGTGATTTTAAGTAACTCACCTCTGCTCCATTCTATTCTGCCCACAGACTATTTCTTACCTACTGGGTAAATATAATCGATCACCTTCTGCTACAGGTGAATCTCTACAAAAAAACACTACACAATTTGAAGTCCCATATACTTCATTAATGTTCTTTTTATATTTACATTATTGTTTTAAAATATCTTTTCCTTAGGGTCAGAGTATTTGTACAACTTCCTGAACCACGTCAATACTTCCCATGCCAGTCATCTAATGGAATACTTACATAGTTAGCCACTTTTTTTTTTCTTTAAGTCCTAGGGGTTGGACTGTGATATTTGTCTGATGAGCTTTTTCCAGGTCCTGATGACATATCTAGAACTGTCCAGATCAAGAAAAAACTTTTCACACTACCAAAATAGCAGCAATAAGAAGCAATATCCCAGTATGGCTCTGATTATTCCTGTGAGTGTATGTTATAAGGCTTACAAGTAATATTGGTCTTGTTGTGCTGTCTCTGCTCCTTCACTCAGGTTTGGATGTCCAAAAAACAAGCTGCTTTCTCTCCCAATCTGAGCAGTCATATGTTTGCTCCAGTCCCAAGATGACATGTCAGTGTATCTCTTTTCTCTCATGCTCATGTATAAAGCCAGGTGAGATTTTGTTCCTCCATTGCGCTGTGCTTGGTCCCATTCCTGCCCCATGATTTAGCAAGAGGTCTAAAACTGTGTTCAATTTGCCAATTATCATGCATGTTGCTGTAATGCTTTGTTCACCTACATGCTTAAAAGCTGAAAGTCTTCCTGTTAGCTGCAGGGAATAATTTACGTGTGGTTTTTGACTTTCAAATATTCAAGGTCATTTCTACAAATAGTGAGTAAGGCCATTAGTGTGTGTTTTGAGCAAGACTGCTCCTGTAATTAGTCTAGACATTTGTGCAGGCAGCCTGGAAGCAGCAAGCTAGAGTCATACTGTTCTGTTCTTCTGTTTCATTTCTTAATATTACTATTCTTACACTTGCACACTCAGGAAGGGGACCCATGAAAACAGGGTGTTGGGGAGAGGAAACAAGACCTACTTCTCCATGGCAGAAGTACATCACTGTGTGTTTACTTCATCAGAGCTGTTTTCCTATCCTGGCTGCAGTCACAATTCCTGGTGTGAATCAGGGCAAATAAAATAAATTACTAAGGGTGTAAATTTAAGAAATAAAAATAAAAGAATCAGGGCAAATAAAAGAAATTACAAATCATGTGGTCTGTATTTATGCCAAGAATGTTTCCTGTTTCTTTCAACACCCATGATACCTTATTAAATAGCCCAGTATGCTTCCAATAAATACATTTATTTAAAAGGAAACACATTGAAAATTATTGTAATGCTGAATAGTTGAATCAGGTCTACTATGCAATACCTTAGAAAATTTCCTGTGACTAGCATGAGAGACTGCCATCTCTCTCTGAGATGCAAGAGAGGTGTATTCTCAAAATGTTGTTCTGAGTGCAAGTAGAGGTGTATTCTCAAAATGATGCTGTGACCATAAACAAAAACTCATGTGAGAACTGAAATCTGTTCCTTAGAAACACCTGAGATAATTTAGCCATCCTGATTCCTTAGCTTCTAGCCAGAAACACCAAGGGTCTAAGAAGTAACATTCATGTGAAGGGATTATTTCATGTATTTTATGGACAAATATGTACTTATAGCCAAAATGTTGATATTTGCCTCCGTTTTAGAGAGATCATCCCTGGAGATTTAGGGACAGAATTTCAGATACTGTTTCACATGGATTTTCTATGCTGCCTGGCAGCTCAGAAAATTGAACAAGGTAAGGTGTCCCAGAAATGAGGCACCTCAGGCTGGATGCCTTCCTTAAAAATGTTGTTGGCAGTTTTGGCTGGCAGTTGTATGGTATCTTGGTGACTTACTGCTGTGAAATTAATTAACAGCTCTTGGCAGTCAAGTCACAGTCAAGTCACTGTAAGCGTATTTAACCAGGGTGGTTTACTTCACAAGCCCTTCCTTGTGCCAGAAGCAGATGTGTGTAAGGATGATGGGAAGCAGTGTGATCTTGTATTTTTTCCTACATGCCTTGTAAATCCAAAGATCCTGAAATCTTGATAATTAATCTGAAAACTTCCATAAAACATACATTATTTTGAAATAGAACTAATTTTGTTTTACAGTATCTTAGATTACTTCATTCAGATACATGAAGCACCTGGAGTTATGTAGAAACTCAAGAAAATATAAAAGTCAGACCCATTGGTGTAAATTCCTGTGTGCCACTTTGCTTCATTTCAGCTCTGATTACTTCTGTAAGAAAATTTTTCACTGGGTTCCAACACCAAGCACCCAGTCTTTAGACCTTGTAAATGTGTTTAAAAAGACAGCTCAGCAAATGCTATTGTGTAAACAATTAGCAGAAACTTAATACATGAAAATGCTTCCTGTTTCTCTAAATGACCTTAAGGGAACAAATGAAAGTATAAAACTGAGAATATCAGACATTTCTTGAAACTGCCTTTTTGGGTAATAGAGACAAATTCAATCCAGAAGCATAGAAAAATCCACAGCAGACTTGCAATTTATTGCACAAACCTAATTTTGGCCTGGTCTAATCTAACTTATTTTCCTCATTGTGTGAGTCAATAAATGCTGCCTTTATATTTTTAAGATTCATGCCTTATCATTGGCAAAGTTATTTTGGCATGCCCTGGCCTTCAAGGAAGCAGTTCTCCCTGTATTGATCTTTATTTGTCACACAGATTTGCCTCTCTCTATGGGGGCAGTATTATTGCTCAGCACATGCCTCCTGCTCTGCCATGTAAAAGAAGAGGCAGAGACTTTTACCTTTGCTGTAGAGAGATCTTTCTTCATGCATTTTACAACTGCAGCTGCTGCTGCTTGTAGCTGCAGCCATTCTTTATTGTTTCTTGTTCCTTTACACATACGGACTAAATTGAGACTGAATTTACCATTCTTACAGCAAAACAGTGGTAAAGGTGTCTTGCTACATCTGGGCCCATCTATGTCTTTTTCTGCAAAGCTAAGGCAAGACTGCAATTAAGTTTACTGATGGATTCATATGTTTGAAAACTAGTAAGGCCAAAGGGCTTTATGAGGAAAAAAAGTGTTCTGCTTGCATGCTCCAATGAAGCCAGCTGGTGCTTTGTGCACTTCCTCTCCTTAATGATGAATGTGACACTGCTCCTCTGGCACAGAACGTCTTTTTGTCTGTGTAAACTTTACACTGTGGTTGTAGGCTACGAATTTCAGCAGCATGGACAGAAACTGGGCAAATCCACAGAACAGTATTTTGCTGTTTCATGGGACCGGGTAATTGCATGTGCANAAACAAACAAACAAACATACCAAAAAAACACAACAAAAACCCAAACAAACAAACTCCAAACAACTAGGAAACAATGTTTCATCTGGGCAATAGTTACTTAAAGTTTACTGTGTCTATTGCGTGACATACAAAAGAAATTAATTCTTCACATACTTTGGATGTAAGGAGGAATGTTGTTAATATTTCTGATGTGTTAGAGGCACAACTGCAAGTTTGTCATTGACGCAGTAAGCATGGTTTACCTAAATCCAATTATTTGCCATATTTTAGGTGGTATATTGGGTTTGAATGGCCTGGTTTTTGGTAGCAGGTGGGCCACAGAGATGGCTTCTGTGAGAAGCTGCCAGAAGCTTCCC
>VXBC01011839.1:21451-39393 GCA_013399945.1 Ploceus nigricollis
GGGGGAAGAGGGCTGCGGGGAGGGGGGGAATCACAAACATTGCCATTTCCAAAGCTGCTTCCTACAGCAAGAAAATGGTTTGAATGTACAACAACAACAACAAAAAAAGTGAGGACAGTTATTCTGTAACGCTATTGTCTCAACAAGCCTCACTGGATAGTGGCTCAATTAGAATGCCCAGAGTAGCATTTTCAGTCAGAGGTTAACAGCAGTATTATTTCAGATTTCTCCATTAGAGCCCTAGCTTATTTTCCCCCTCATCCCCAAGGAGGACCTTCACTCATACCTAAGAAATATTGCTGTTCAACTGTCATAATTGAACTGTTACGAGACGTGTCTCTGCTCTCTCATGTGCAGTGATTTTATGTTATGCTTACACCCTCTAGTGGACAAAAAGTAATTCACAACCCTCCTAGTACCGTACTGCCTTTAGATCAGCCCTGTGCTAACAGGGACTTGGACGTTAAAATGCTGAGTCAAACCCAAGCATCTCTAATTTGAGATTAATTTCAGAAATAATCTAAGAGAGGAGTCAGAAATGAGGAGTTCATTAATGCAGTGCTCTCCCAAATAAGGCAGCAACACGAATACAGAAAGTTTACTTCAATACTACGTTTAACAATCAGGAAAATTTCTTTCCATTTTATAATTTTAGTCAAATTTTTTGACTTCTTGCTTTTTGGTAAGTTACTAAGCATTACTTGTGATAAAATCTTAGTTCCCTGGTATGTAAAACTTCATATGCTTGCCATCCAGACTAACTTTCCTCCCAAACCTGCTACAAAGACCATGACTGAATGCCCTGCCTTTGTAAGTCAGTATAGCAATGCATTTCCACTGCTGCCAGAAAGGCTTTAGTATTTTACATAGTCTCAGATGGTTATATATTACAGAAGACTTGAGCTTTTGCTCCTTCAGTGTTCACTTATTTTTTGCATTATTCTCACAAATGTTACTTCTAACATTATCTGGTTAAATGCTGACAGAATGCTCTTGTCCAAAGGGTCTGTAGTAAGCAAATTTCAGCCAGAATCCACTGCAAGAAAAGGGAAATACGTCAAACTATGCTATTTGCAATAGATGCTTACATTCCACCTGGGAATCTAGCCTTAGGCCTTGTTGTACCAGTTACATGCATCAATCTAGGTCACAGGTTTAAATAACAAAAAAAGACTAAATTACAACTCTAATACAGTATATTTCAAGTCTCCACAGTCAGTAAAATGGAAGCCAGCCCTTGCTTAATAAGAGTAAACATAAAAAACATAACCAATTCACAGAAGAACAGGAGCTCCGAAAGAGAGCAAGAAAGTAACAGCTTGCAAGGAGCTTTAGGCAAAGATTTTAGGCGTATAAATAGCAATGACCTAAATTTACCTGCAAAGTTGCAAAAAAAACCCCACCGATTTGCCACTGTTTCTTTTCATTTCGTATTATTTTAATTCCTGTTATCATCAGAAATAGAGCACTGGAAATTTTGACATTGAATTGTGGGATTCTACAGATAACTGTGTGTATGAGCGTAGCTGAGTCCAGCATTTGGTTCACCCAAAAATGCAGGCTTTGGCAGGGGGCAGAGGGTAGAATTTCCCAGGCAAACAAAGCCTCTGAAACTTCCTGCTAGTGCTTCTCCAGTGCAACACATCTACAAAAGTGATGAGAGATACTTGATATTCATCTGGTCCTCCCTGCAGATCAGTTGCCTGCTGAGGTAAAACTTTATTGTTCTGAATGGATGAAAGTTTGAAGAATCTCAGTGTATGTAGCTCAAGCCCAGTTTGAAAGGGATGGGGGGGCGGGGGGAAGCAAAGGGGGAAGGGAGGGAGGGAGACAGAGACTGACTTCAAGTGAGAAATCAAGCTCTCATCTGTAGAACGCACAGTTTAAGTGTTGCTTGAGGCTCAGAAAGTTAGTAGTATTTACTGGACAACTCTGTACCATACACAGCTCATTTTCTACTCTAATGCTATCTAGCTATCTATCTCACAGGACAGGTTCTTAGCTGCTATGCAGTTATTGTCTCCATTTACTGTTAAAACTAACTGTTTTCACAATTTACTCTGCATACCTCAAGATCTTTTTTGAGGCCTCCATGCTTTTTAACAATACCTACAAGGAACATAAGAATGAGTTATGTTTATAGTGTCTTGCAACAGAGCCAAATTCCAGATGAAAAGTGACCAGGAAACATTTCTCCTCAGTAACACTAAAGCACATTCCCATACAGCATATGCATTTCTGCACATATTATCAGTTCTTAAACATTAAGCTCCGCAGATTCGAGACCAGAAATAGGAACTGGAACTAGCAGTTGACTGAGTTGCGAGGTTGAATCAGATGACCCCCAGAGGCCCCTTCCAACTCTGACACCTCTATGGTTCTACAAGCTCATGTAACTTTGCAGTGCTTTCCTGTTTTTTCACGTCTCTGACTTTGCAAGACAACTCACAAAGCAGCGCCACAAGATGCTTCAGCCAGACAGCACATTACAAATTCCTAGTGGCTAAAGCAAGAAAAGCCAGTAACATAGAGATGTCATTCAGCATCTCCCCAGCAAGCAGTAATGTGACAATACGGTGTCCCCATTAGAATACAACTTTTTTCCCCAGATTTCTCTCTTAGGGAAAAATCCACACTTTCCAGCATTATATGCAACTTTGGAAGAGAGAAAGGAAACATCAGCTCAATTCAACAGCTGCTCTCAAACACACAATGACACTTCACAGCTAACTTGTGAGCCACCTTAATACAATCCTATGTGTAGATCAAAGAACCAGCAGAGTTCTCCACAGATATCTTACTTTTCTCCTAAGGCACTAAATTTCCTGCTGATTAAGATGGCACAGAATAAATAACCATTTCTGGAAAGTTGTGGTTCTCTAGAAATCTTGCTTTCCAAGGAAGTATATTGTGAGGGAGTCATACTTCCAAGAGGGATGTATAAAAGAAAGCCCAGCACTGCAAAAGCACAATGAATGGAAATCAATTCACTAAAATGAGAGAAACTGAGACTTCCCCAGAACAAGCTTTGCAATTTTAAGAACACGAGCATCCCTCTCTATATATACGTTCTACCTACCAAGGAAATCATTCTAGTCTAAAGGAAATCAGTCCCAGAAATGTAAAGCTGGAGAATCACAAACTCAATTTTAAAAAAGTAGGTAACAATGATGTTTAGGTAAAGTGTAAAGGTTTAAAACTTGACAGTTGTCTCCCCTGTATTTTCACATTTCTTACCCACCACGGAGGATTACTGCCAAACAAGAAAACATTTTTCCCATTTATGCAACAAGTCATTAAGTTTCTCACAGAGGAAACCACATTTCAGTATTTTCTTTTCCAACAGCAGAACACTGACTCGTACTACTACAAAGCATGAAAGTAAAACATTTCTTTTCAAAAGGCAGTCATGGCTTCAACTTTGTATGTTATGGTACAGGTATTTTAGGATAACTTTTAGGCACACGAAGTTTGACACACACATACCACCCTCTTCAGCCCCCCCCTTCAAGTATCATTTTCTGTTACTGCACTTCTCTCTATGGCCAGGCATATTAGGAAAAGGCTCTAAATATTTACCAAACACAACAGGATTCTACTGCTAGGTGAAGATTTAACCATTTGCTTAATTGCATGATGAAGCCCACAGATGATACTGAAGAGAAACTACATTCCAGCATTTCCTGCTGAAAACACCGAACAGCAGCTGATAAAAGCATTTTATCAAAACAGCACATTCAGCGTTCTCATTAACAAGAGACTTTCTATGCAAGACAGTGCATCCAATGCAGAACTATGTCTAGAAACTCACTAAGAGGTCACGTGGGTGGTGGTAGATCTGCAGTGGCTTTGATCAAGCAAAGCACAATCTAGCAGTCAGATTTGTACTAGAAGAAAACAGTATCCATGCTAAGACATTGGTCTTGCTCTGGGTAAGTTCTGCTGCTTGACATCATCAGCTTCATATCACACATTAGATAGTCCCTGACTCTACTGCAGACTCCCTCTTGCAACCAAAAGCCAATTCCCCTGTACAAACAAAAGTCAGAGTAAAACTGACCTATATTTACCCACAAGCTAATGACATCAAGCATCAGTGCTAAGTAAAAGCTACTTAGCACAGGCCCCAGCTCAGGAAGACAAAGATAAATCCAAATACCAGAACTGAATCTTCAGAAATTCTTCCTGGGCTTCAAAAACAGAAAAGCCACTACAAATAAATGGATTCTAGAGAAGATTCTGGAAAGTCGCTCTGTGGAAACCCAGTAATCAAAGACTATCACAGTGCATGCACAAGGAAAGGGCAAGAAGATCAGCACAAGGGGAGACTTGGCTTCCAAATCAAGTCCCTCACAATGATTTACATAAATAATTTGCTATGCACAATTTTAATTAAAAAAAAAAAAAAATCAAGAAACATGGTCATAGACATACTTGGTATATAGAGAACAATGGTTCTCTCTTGCTCAGTACAGTAAAGTCTAGGACAGCAATTCCTCACAACTGGATCTTCAACATAACCATGAAAGATTTTATCTGTTGTCCGGAAAGAGGAATTTCCTTTGGAAACAGAAAGTATTCCTGCTTCAGGACATGCATTTCTATGTGCTAGTAAGACCTGAATATGAAGTTTGCTAATAAACTAAAAAAGAACAAAAGAATTGGGGTTTTTTTATGAAACACAGAACCAAATCAAGGATTTTCTACTGGCTTCTGGACAAGGCCTTGTGGACAACTTAGGACAAATATTTCTGACAAGATGCAAGTTTCTAATATGGACTGTAAAGTTTAAATTTTTTAAAGCTACAAAAAATAGTAAACCCAACTTAATTGGCTCCCTGAAATAACTGGTCAATTCAACAGCAAACAATTTGCCACCAAGACAATGGAAAACAAGAAAAAAATTCAGTCCTAATCTTCAATTTTATAAACTTTTGAAAGGCTATTCTCTAGGACAGAAATACTTTCAGAGCATTAGCTGCAGAAGTGCTTCTATACCTTGTCAACAGCAAAATACTGGGCTCTGTGAAGAATTCACTGTAACTTCAGAAATGTGACAGCAAAAGTATGGGACACAAACACCTGCATGTAGGAGCCAGGTTCCTTTGAAAACTAATTTCCGTGAAAATTAAGACCATCAAGTATTCATTCAGACACCCATGTCTACAATGGTGCACCTTCCTTATAGATCTTGATAACAAGAACCCTACTTATAAATTTTCATTGGCTCAGCTCGCATGCGTACAGGGGATCTCCCCTTAACAACGTTCAAGAGACTAGTATGGCTTGGCATTATGCAAATTTTCTGTGTAGCACTACAGTTTCTCTCCCACAATACATATTCTACATTCCTTGTAGTTTTCTGTCCCAAGCATTAAGTATTGCTCGAGTCTCAGGACACTGATAAGCACGGCACATGTCAGACAGAAAATCTGTGCAAGGGCTGCAGCAGGATAAAGCAAGAGGACAGATTAATCAGTATTAACCAGTATTGTGCCCTAGTGCCTGCTTTTTATCCCCCATAAACGAAATCCTGAAGTTAGAGGAACTCAACTGTTAATAAATCAACTGTTTCAGTTCTCATGTCCTGAGGATTGACTCTCCTAAAGCTGAGAGGTGAGGGGTTCTGAAATTCTCAAGTATGCCCGCAGACTTTTTTGAGACAGATTTTCCCCAGACATCTGCTAGAATAAAAGAATTTGTCTGAAGTAACAAGCAACACAATGACAAGTTCAACCACTAAATGGCAAAGCGAGTATGCTTGCCATGGAACTGCGTGAGACCTACGTCATGGGACTCACCTCATTCTGATGTTCTCACAGGAGTCAAAGTGAGCATTAGAACCTGAAATAAAATTCAAGCAGTTTCAAAAAGAGCCAAAATCTTAGAGATGCCAAACCTTCCTTCTCAACAGTAACTCCTACCTACTCCATCATATAATGTGCATGTAATAGCACATTTCCTTAATTAATTTTTCCAATTATCTCCCTTCCAGAAAAAAATAGCACCTTCCAGAAAAAATGAAATAAAAACCAATCTCTTCATCTTCCAGTATGAGTAGTGGGAATCTAGCATTAGCCTCCCATGAGCCAGTCCTTTATGTTCAAAAGCACTCAGCATACATCACTTCAGTCACTTTCTCAAAGGCGATGGACATATCAGGTACGGTCCATTCTTAAGGAATATGACTCACGGTGGGCACTTCTTAACAATACACAGCTGCAGGAGAATACCCAGAGCAAGATAAGACATTTTAGAGAGCCACCCACCCTGTGGAACTCCAGTGTCTAGTATTTTTCCAGCTTCTGTGCAATGGATGTCTCTAACCCTAGTCAGTTTTTCCAGCAAAGATTCTCAACTAGAGTTATACAGTGGGAATTCCAAAGCAACTGGCTATGTACAGACATATCAGCATTCCCTCCAACAGAGAGATGAAAAGGAGAAAATTCCTGAGGATTTGTATCCTCTACTCTGCTTTCTGAATCCCAGCCTCCCCCCTTGCCTTGGAATGAGCTCTGTAAAGCAGTATCGGTTATGTACAAGAATCTCAGCTCCCTTCCTTTGGAGAGTTTCCCCATAAAAGTGAAAGGCAAATCCCAGGACAGAGACAGGTGCTGGGAGGGGGAGGTCGCCTTAGGATGACTCGCCAGAAGCAAGAGAGCCAGCAGCTTTCTTCTTAGGGCGGGCTTTTACACTTCTCACTGGAAGCTGAGGAGAAATAAAAAGAGGCATCTTAGGCTAGTTTATTTTAACATCTAAATGTGTAGCAGAAAGATACAAGAATGCAGAGTGAAAATAGGACAAAAAACTACAACATGACCCTATTAATGTCATCTGTTGTCTCAAAAGGCTATTTAACCATTCTTTTTTTTTTTTTTCCAATAAACAAATCACTCAACATATCCATCAAATAGCAACCAGGAAAAGGCATTCTAAAACAAGGTACGTACAGTAGTAAAATCAAAGCCAGCTGTCCAAACAAAAGGTTAAACACGGGTATCTCTGACTGGTAACATTCACATAACATTTCACTGCTCTAACTTTTCTGCTTCTTAACTTCCATCACCAGTGCAGTTCTCTGAAAGCTGTAGAAACATCCTGAACTAATTTGCACACTTTACTTCAGTGTCTTTCATTCTAGACATTGGTAAGAAGAGCACATTTATTCATCTATGAGGCATTCAGCCCTGGCTGGCAATCTCAGCGATCTCAAAGACCTTCTACAAGTCCTACATCTGAGACAAAGATCCAACAATCTGAGCATAAATACCAATATGCCTGCAAAGGGCTTTATCAGTACTTCTGTATTCACAACAAACAGCATAGAAGAGTTCTTTCTGTCTTTTCATAATTTCACTTTGAAAAGTCCTCACTAGGAAGCTTCCACTCAAATTTTGAGCCTCTTGTTTCCCTGCTCCTGTCTAATACAGAAGACAAGAAAGAAGAGGGGTCAACTCAGAAATAAGCCATAGAAAGATCCGAGTTAAATTAAAACGCCTCTTTGGACACAGATGTCCATTCTTGGAGAAAATCAAAAGCCACCTGGACCCGGTCCTGGGAACTGGCTCTACACAAGCAGTGGGTTTGAACCAGGCAAATTCAGAGAACCCCTCCAACCTCAATTATTCTGTGATTCTATTACAAGGCGCACTTAAGCACATGCACAGGTTTCCCGTACACTGTAAAATCAGGTTAACAGTACAACTTAAAATCAGACTCTTAGCAATTATTTTCCTTCAAACTATTTAATATTTAGCCTGAACAGCTCGACAATGTGAGTCAGTTATATAGCATTCTTTATCTTAGATAAAAATAAAAACATTAGAAGTCCAAGTTGAATCAAGCAAATAGGACCCCAACTTCATAAAAAGGGAGAAGCATTTTATCATGTACAAATTAAACCGTAAGAAACACTCAAGCAAGCGTCAAGACCTGGAAAGCAGCACCTCAAAAAGCATTTTCTACAAAACACACCTGAAAAAAAGATTGCTAAGCTCAAGTGATTCTTGGACATAACTGCATTTACTTTCGTGTATGGTTTATTTTAATAATAAGAAATCAGGCATCTCATGTCCCATCTGAATGGCTGTAAATACCTTGGATCATCATGTGAACAAAAGGAGACAACTGAACAATTGCTAGTTACTCAAACTTTGAGAAAAAACTCCAGGAATGGGGTAGGTGGGGACTGGTGTAATTTCCCATACCTAATGTGTAAAAGTCAAGAGAGGCCTAACAGGGTACACAACTGCTGCATTTGGATTAAGAGAAAGTGGCTGTCCCAGGGATAAATATCACTATTATGCATTCAGACTGTAGCAGATAGGAGAGAGGACATTGTCAACAAAACACGTTAAAAATATCTAATGTTCCACCCTTCAATACAAAACCCAAATGAAAGAAAAGCTGGGTTCTGGCTTATGACAGAGGCTAACAGGCATGATAAAAATGCAAAAGCTAAAGAAAAGTATAGCAAGTAGACGACAAGTCCTCTGATGTAGGACTCCGCTAGAAAAGACAGTCTAACAAAATTTATACATACAGCTTCTAAATGCTGAGACTATAAAGCTAGAGCCTTCCAACCAAGCTCACAAATCAATGTCAGTGCTGGAAATTATCTATACACCAACTCACTTCAGCTTTCATCACCTTTTTAGGAGTTTTGAGACTCTGGGTACGTTTAGGAAGTTTGTCTCCTGCGTCTTCATCTGATGGGTCTGTTCTAGTATCTGATGGGGTTCCATTAGACCGATGTGCCACACTGCTCTCCTCTCCTGAGGAGTAACAGGAAGCTAAGGAACAAGAGCAAAAGTTTTAGCAAATACTTTTAAAGAATTGCATGAGGTTTAAAATGGCCCATCCTCAAGGAACACATGACAGAGAGATCATCCTGAATAATGATTATGGGATAAGTATGGGGTAAGTACAGAGATGTATATTAAATGAGAAGGCTCTAGGGAAGACAATGCAACTTCTCCAGATAATTTACAATCTTGTACTCCTTTCTGAGACCCAAGGCTCAGGGAAGCCCTCCTGGCTCACCATCCGAGGTCTCACACAATGGCCCAGCAGGTGATCTGTACCTGAGTCTTCAATAGTTTCCAGAAGACTCGCACCAGAGGGGTGCAGCTGTGGATCACGGCTTCGCATATGCACAGTATCTTCATCTCGGATCAGAGTGAGATCCTGCATGCTGAAACTTCGAAGCTTCTCAGACAAAACTCCCTGGCCCTAAGAGGACATAAAATTAGGGTGAAAGGCACCTCACCAAGATCATCTCATATGGGATCATTCATTCAGAAGAGGAGCAAAGGTGCCCTATTCCCCACTAGGGTACTCTGAAAAAAACAGAGAAGGGAAAAGAACAAGTAAGAGGTTAAAGCAAAATCCATTCCACTCCCCCTCTACTTTTTTCTAAGTCAAAGGATGGGATTAACTGCAGGGCAAACTGGAAGGAAGGAAAAATAGGTTGCTGCCAAACAAGTACTAGTATCCCTAACAGACCCACAGCACCTAACTGCCGGTACACAAAAATAACTGCTGGAGAATTCATGAATGTTACAGAAGGCATTGCATTACCTTTGCAGCTGCAGTAACTGCTGCATTGGCAGCAAGGTTTAACCCTCTCTTGCCAACTCGCATCATGGTTTCGTAGCTCTTGTCACAAGCCTGAGTAATGTATTCATCAATTTCCTAGGAATGCAACATGGAACATGGCATTTAGTTGCTCATTACAAACATGATCAAAGTTTCCCCATCATCACCCTTAAAAACACAAAGCTCATCTGGACACTATTTTTTTCAGGCTACTAGCATCAGGTGTCATTGATCACATACCTTGAGTTTCTCTAATTACAGAAAGCATGTAAATGCAGCTTTAAAATACAGTATGCCATTTCCAAATTATAACAACTGAAACAAAGCATTTGCTTATTCCAAGAATGTGAAAAAACAGACTGGCTACAGAACATGCTCCTCCTATTGTGATTCAAAAGGCTTAACTACTGACAGTGACTGTAAGGGCTCATGACACTAGGTTAGCCAAACATGCTTTCTAAGCATTAGGCAAACTATTGGCTACACTGCAATCTTCAGTAAGCTGCAGTATGACATCATTGTCAGACACAGAATCATTCTACATTCACTAAGGTCAGCACAAGCAAGATTCACTGATTTCAGTTTTTATTGTGGCATAAGTGAAATAGAAATCAGTCAGTTCCCAAATAGGTCAGTATGTTCCAACAACAAGCAAGTACCTTCTCCTTATTGGAAAGCGTTGGGTGCACAAACTTCCTGTAGAGGACACTGGAGCCCTTGGTGTAAGGGGAGAGCAGCCAAATCACAAATGCGATTTTCAGCTCGAAATAAAAGGGAAACCTGAGAGGAAGAGGAAAGGAAAAAAAAAAAAAAAAGAAGAGAGCAAAAGATGGAGAACTGGAATCAAGATCAGCACAGAGACAGATGGAGAAAACCAGCAGAGAGCAGCACAGGCAGAAAGAGTGTAGGCAAGGTAAAGGCTCAGAAACAAGAGAATCAATTATTCAGGTCAGAAAAGCAGAACCCTTTTTAGAATCCTAGGACATACCTTCTTCGAGTATCATTTAGTCTTTCATCCATAGCCATGAAAACTCCATAAACAGGGCATCTCTCAGCCCTGCAAACACACCAAATTACAATCTGATAGCTACTCTCATCATTCTGAAGTTTCTTCAGAGAGCATCCACTGGATGTTAATATTACATTAGTTTCCCTTCTCAATTTCCAAAATTTTCAACTATGTATCTTAATAATGTCACATTCCTGCTAAAGCTGATGGCTGTTTCTTAAACTTCCAACAGGTACTCCTCAGATAAGCCACAAAAGCAAGGCCAGTGTAAATGAAAAAGAGCAGGCAGAAGGTATGCCTGTCCTCTCTAACCCTTACCCAATGAAGTCTGTGAAGATACAATAGCAGAGATTGAAACAAGTGAATGCAAATTCTCTACCGACTCAATTAGTAGGAAGAAACTTCTGTTTTCAAAAGTCCTTTATGTGAATAAGCTGAAGTTCTTATATTTTTTTCCATCTTTGTCTGCTTTTGAGATTTTATGCAGGTAGAAACAAAGCTGCTGAGCACTTTTGTAAGGCATGTATAGCACTTCATGACTCTTTAGAAGATGAAACTCTTGACTAACATTGTTTCAGAGACGTATGCAAAGCTCAAACACTAAAGCAATGAGGCAACTGAAGATACCCTGTTTCAAAGGTTCAGTTGAAGCTCTATAACAATGAATTGTCATTTTTGGAGGCCTCCATATTGCCAAGCATGACACAGAGCACTGAATGCAGTAAGAATCTGCTTCCTTCTATTCCAGTCTGTCCCATCCTTCCTAGTGAAAGCGAAGTTCATCGTGCAAACCACTCACAGCACTGAGATGCATGTGATCTGTTCCACCACATAAAAAGCTGTCAAAGCAAAATAGGACCTTTCCTTCTACCATTTTAAGGTGTCTTTTAGACTATCATTTTTCAAACTGTACCGGTTCACATTAACAGCTTCTCAAAAATATTTCAAGTTATAAATGGATGAAGATCCTTTTACAGATACTGTGCATTTACCCTAACTTTGCAAGCAAAGGAGTTGAAACAGCTAAGATGGCAGCCACTACCCATAGTATCTAGAAACCTGCTAACTCTTCACAGGGGTTGAAAACTCCTAAAGGAGACACAGTTTATTTTCTTAGCATCCTAACACTTCTCCTCTCTGCTTAAAAAAAGGCAAAAAGCCAAAACAAAGACACAGCAATAACAAAAAAAACCACACAACATGCCACTAAGGAACTCACCAAGAAAGAACAATGTCTGTGAGTGTTTCTGCAGTGGTGAAAAAGGCAAACACAATCCAGTACATCATCCACTTCACCTGCAAAAGAGCAGTCACTCAATGGACATACACCAGAACCCAGAAAAAAAAGTAAAATGTCTTCTCAGTATAAACGACTCATCTCCACAGACAGATCCAAAAAGAAGGCATATATAATCTGTAATGGACACATACTAAATGGTACATTTTGGTCTGAGAAAACATGTAGGATTACTGTGCTCTAAATAAACACATACAGATACATTGATGAATGCATGCCCTGGAGCAACATTATGGTGCAACAGTGTTCCCAAATAGATCCCAAATGACCTATCCAAAAGGATTTATCCATTCACTTTAAGAAGTTACACTCTTCCATATATCATGAATACCATAAAAATATATATATACACGCACATATGTAAAAGTTTAAGTTTTAGCTGCAGCCCTGTATTTTCCTGATGTAAAATTTTTCCTTAGGAAAAAAGAAAAACAACAAACCAAGAAACATATTATTCTGTGCTAACTCACTAGTAAGCATTCTTTGCCTTAATCATTACTCCCAGAAATCACACAAGCAATTAATTTTTCTTTTTAAATAAAGGCTCACTGAGAGAGGTAAAAAAGCAAAGAACATGCCACATCAACATAATCTTCTTGTTTAAGGTTTAGAGTAGATGTATGTACTATTATGACACATTTGGATGCCTTTTATCTATCTCTCTACTTCCTCACACCCTTATCTGGGGCAGTATTGCTTTCAAAGCAAGAAATAATTCCCCTGTAACAAACACAGACGCACACTGCTGTTTTGGTAACTGGTTTCTCAGCTCCAAGCCAAGAATTCATTCAGCGTACTCCTCAAGAGGAGTCAGCTGAATTATAAGGGAAATTGCTAGTTTTCTATCCTGTTGAGAATTAAAAAAGAGCATAAGTAGCAGATAAATGAAGGAGACACCTTAATTAAAAGCAATTTAACACTCTTAGTGTCATCAAGAATGGGAAAAAAGAACAAAACTGAATCATGGCAATGCCACATATTAAATCCATATATTAATCAATCTATTAAAATTACATGAACAATTATGTTCGTATAATAATGACATGTTGACAATCCTTGTTACAGCAAATACTATAAAAGCAGGTATTTCCCCAACCTTGCATGTGCTGGAAAATTGGTGATTTGTTCTTGAAAGACACTCCACAAGTTTCTCATAAAATAAAATTAATCTGCCTCCAGCTGCTCTAACACAGTGAATGGTTTAGAAGATAGTGGTTAGTAATCCCAATTATTTCCACTTTACTGCAAACTCTCTTTTTCACAACAGAAAATAGCAAAAACTTGTATTGTATGGCTCTCTCCTGCCTTTTTTTTTTTTCTCCTTGTATCATCAGTTTCAAGACCAGGTGTCATTCAGCTGATCTAAAGCAAGTTTTCAAAAAGAATTATTAAATCCTCTGTGCAGCAATATGAATCAGCTCTTGTATGAAGAAGTGTGTGAATAATGATAAATCTAAGTTTGCAAAAAGGGATCCAAAAGGGTGAGAGACTTCAGAAAACCTATACACCAGTAAATCTTACTTCAGCTTAGGCAAAATGAAGGCAATAATAGTAATAAAAGCAATTAGCAAATACCTACATGTATGTAACAAAACGAAGATTATGGGGTTTTTTCAGAAAAAAAAAAATTCACAAGTGTAGCAGAACTCTTAGGTTTCCATAAGACTGTGCTAGCTATAGTGCTTTCCTTACAGGGCAAGGGCATATGAAGTTTCTAAATACTTTCTAACAGGTCTATACAAACACTTAAAGAAACAAAATCGTCAAGGATAAAAATGAAGGGACTATTGAGGATTAACAATTGGTTAAAAAAAAGGAAACAAAGGATAAAAGTAAATGGCCACTTTTCACAATGAGGTAAGTTACCAGTGGAATCCCACAGGAATCAGTGTTGAGATCTGTGCTGCTCATCTTCATGAAACATCTGGAAAAGGTTGTGAATAGTAAGATGACAAACTGTGCAGAAGATACTTTTCTATCCAAGAGATTAGGTAGGAGTTGATGAAAGAATTCAAAAAAGGATCCTGATTGATCTCCGGCTGACATTTTGTCTCTAAATGGGATTAAATACAAAGCAATGAACTTACAGTGTCTGCTTTTTCTTGGTGAAAACTATTGCATTTACATATATTAGTAGATGTCACTCAAAAGGGGTCACTGTAGGCAGTCTTAGTGTAAGCTTAGTGCTTATTTTTCACTCTGCTAACAGAATGCTTGGGAGTATGAACTGAGAACAGAAAACATTGTTTTGTTACTGTTTAAATAAACTTCATGTTCACATCTTTGATACTGGACACAGGTCTCTTGCCTCTGTCTCCTTCTGGCACCCTTCAAACTATGCTCTAAAGCCAAAGAAAAAAAGAAGTATAGCTCCTAAACAAACTAGAAGGATCCTACTTCTAGTTTTAGAAGTCCCTGCAGATGACCGGAAACTAAAGGAGCAGAAAGCAGATGGGAAGAAGCCCTATTTTTTTTCTTATGACAGATTACAAACACCACAATTTCCAAAACTGTGGGTTGAATGAGGCTGCACTTTTTTTTTCAATTCACTAAATGGAGTCAGGAGTCATTTGCTGCTCACCCTGATGATGACCAGCTTCAGGCACATATATAGCCTCCCCAACTTGCACCAAGAACCTAAATGAATTCAGCAAATGCAAAAGCATAACTGGAACGTAGACTTGACCAACGCTGAAGACGACATGTAAAAAGAAATTGCTTTTAGGACAATCTGAGCTACTAGAAGTAGTTTGCGACAACTGCTCAAGGACTTAGCCTGAATTTTTATCATGGTGGTAGAGAACAGTAAATTTGCACTGTACTCTGATGTCACTGACAAACTGTTTGTGGTAGCTTTGTCTGTGTCAAGTCAAGCTTCAATACACCACTTTAGCACTGATACACCTCTAAGACCTTCCTCCACCACCAAACCCTAACCAATGTTGGTTCTTAAGCACTATGAGCAAGCAGTAGTACATAAAAGAGCTAGATTTGAAAATGGGCAGTACAGCATTCAAGTTTTCTGCTGACTCCTGACATGAAGAACAATTTGAACAGATATTGCCCCTTCTGCTATGTTTTCTCCTGTCTTTCCACTTGTGTTGAGAAGGAAGAAGCGCTTCAAATGTAAGTGAATTAGACAGATGGCAGTCCAACATCTAACTGCTTATTTCTAATGCAGTCCTCTCAAGGAAAAATAATTAATATGTAGCAGTTCAAATACATTTTCTTGAACCACTCTGCTGCAGCAATCCAGACTAACTACTTCAGGAAACCTATACCATTGAATCACTAAACAAAACCCAAAAATTAATGCCATACTTTTCCACATCATAGGTCTTGTCTCAACTGATCCACTTAGAACATCGCTTTTGTAAGAAGGCAACACACTACCTTACAAAAAAAATCTGGTATTTTAAATATGATAATTGCAGCAACAGTGTAGACAGAGAGAGGGAAACAGTTCTAGAAGGAAAGGAGAATGAAGTTTTGACCAACATAAAACACTGATCGCAAGCAAAGTTGATAGGAAGCCACAAACCAAGCAGGATTATTCAACCCTTTAGAAGAAAACAAAAGTAGTACTGAAAAAGCAGTAAATGACACAAAGTAAGGATAAAGCTACAAGAAAGAACTTGTCCTGGACTTTCATATGCTTCCAGACTGCAGTACTTCCCCCACTTTCCCTTCCTCACTCAGCATCTCCTGAGAAAATACAGCCCACATTTACAGGTTGAAACCTCCCGTTTCAGTAAGCACCCATCCTTGGCAGCTTTTCCAGAGACGACTGGAACTACTGCTCGGACGGCCTGGCTGACCCGAGCCCCCGTGGAGCCGGAGTGCCATCGTCCCGGGGACAGGCCGGGGGCTTGCGAGGCGGCCGCGAAGGACGAGGCGGGCGCTGCGTCGGCACGGTGAGCCCGTACTCACATATTCCTTTACGTTTTTCGTCTTCACGGCCTTGTAGGAGGAGTACGCGGGGTAGAGGGTGCCGAAGATCAGCCTACAAGAAGAATAGACCCCTCAGCACCTCGCGACGTCGCACACCGTCCCCGGCCGCAGTGGCGGGCACTCCTCCCGGGAGGCCGGTGCCGGCGTGATGCCGGTCTCCGGGCGGGGCTCAGCCGCCCTCACCGCGGCACCGCCCGTGGGCCGCAGCAGCCCGCGCGAACCCGCCCGTCTGAGGCCGCAGTCACCCGCGAGGGCGCCCGCCCCGCAGCCGCCCCTTCCCGGGCGTGGGGTCCCGCGGGGCAGCACTGACGCCACCGCCAGAGCCCCGCTCTGGGCCGCGGCCCCCGAGGGACCACCGGGGAAGGGCCCCGCGCAGCGGCCCGCACCTCCCCGCGCCCCGGCCGCACGCACTCACACCACGAGGCGGGAGATTATCCAGGAGACCATGGCGGCACCGGGCGCGGCTCAGGGCTGAGCAGCTGCGGGAGGCGGCTCTTAAAAGGCAGGTTCCTGCAGCAAGCGCAGCTCCGCCCCGCGTGCTCGTATGGGAGGAGCCGACGCGGCGGAGGGAGAGGCCGCAAAGCCGCGAGCATCCAGCCGCGCTGCAGAGCCCCGCGAGTCGCGCTGCCCGCCCCCCGCTGGGGGAAAGCCCCGCGTTCGCTCGCACCAGGTCGGGAGGTGCGGCGGGAAGCCAGGAACGGAGCCACGCCAGCGGAACGGCAGCAGCGAAGTAGACAAGTGGCGTTGCTGGAACGATGCAGAGAAGCAACATGCGCAATGTGAGGAAAACTACAGGAGAGTGCTGAATTGAGATCACGGGCACTTGGGAGGACAGAGTAAGAGAGACCACAGAAGAAGCCATCGTCCCTCCAGTTGCCTCCTCCAGGGAAATCAAGACAACAGCTATTACGTGCTGCAAACAGGGTAGTTAAATGTAAAAGCGTTTCAGAGTTCCACGGCTCCAAATTTCACCCAAAACCGGATGCAAAACAAAACTCAACTAGCCGATACTGACGTTTGTGTTATTAAACCAGAAGAATAAAGGCTGTTGCTTGTAGTTTCCAGGTAATTTCAGTGTTGCCAGATATTCTTTCTCGAAAGCTGAGACGTCAAGGACTCCTTTGTTAACTACATAAACAAGGCTGAACAGTGTATGTGTGGGAATATCCTTAGTGTAGGGTGGGAAATGTGTATAAATGTGTATACTTAAGCATACTGGAGTACCAGAAACTTGTATTTTAACAACTCACCAAGGAATACTGTTAAAAGAATCTTCCTCCTCAATCAATGTCAGAGTTCATTACTAGGTCCCTGGGAGCCTGTATGTATATTACAGTCAAGGATTGATTAGGCCCTGTACACAGATCTCTGAATCACACTGAGATAACCATTACATAAGTTGGTTTTTAATGAAAAAAAAAATCATCGCTAGAAATATACTATGGTTCTTCAGCTAACAAAAAAACGAAACAAAAACAAAAAACCAAAACAAAAAAAAAAAAACCAAAAAACCCCAACCAACAAACCAAACAAACCCAAAAAAACCCACACAAAAAACCCCCACCACTAAAACCAAAAAAAAACAAACAAACAAAAAAAAAACCCCAAAAAACCCTGCCCAAAAAATCCCAGAAAAACCCCAACCAAACAAACAAAACAAAAAAAACCTGAAGGNACGAGGCGGGCGCTGCGTCGGCACGGTGAGCCCGTACTCACATATTCCTTTACGTTTTTCGTCTTCACGGCCTTGTAGGAGGAGTACGCGGGGTAGAGGGTGCCGAAGATCAGCCTACAAGAAGAATAGCCCCCTCAGCACCTCGCGACGCCGCACACCGTCCCCGGCCGCAGTGGCGGGCACTCCTCCCGGGAGGCCGGTGCCGGCGTGATGCCGGTCTCCGGGCGGGGCTCAGCCGCCCTCACCGCGGCACCGCCCGTGGGCCGCAGCAGCCCGCGCGAACCCGCCCGTCTGAGGCCGCAGTCACCCGCGAGGGCGCCCGCCCCGCAGCCGCCCCTTCCCGGGCGTGGGGTCCCGCGGGGCAGCACTGACGCCACCGCCAGAGCCCCGCTCTGGGCCGCGGCCCCCGAGGG